>JAKTVH010000058.1:0-36277 GCA_030557105.1 Candida frijolesensis | reverse complement strand
TCTTTTCCCCTCTCCTCCCCTCCCCCCCCCCCCCCTCATCACATCTCAAGATGAGTTGTAATTTGTGGGGTTGTTGTTGTAATTGTAATTTTATGTATGTAGTGTATGCATGTATTTATTAATACTTACTTACTCTATCTATTAATGCCGCCTGTTTATTTTGGGGTTAGCTTAGTATACACCAAGACATATGCAGAAGGATCATTTAATGCCACACGTTCTTCTATTTTGTTGATATATTCGTCATCGTATGTACACCAGGTATATCCATCTGGCTGTAAACAATGTGCAACATAATGTCCACTGGATATGGATCTTCCTTCATGTACAATAACTGACGTCAATTTATAAACAACTTGCTGTTCTTTATCTTCCATGTATTTACTCAAATTCAATATTTTCGAATAGTTTATCAGTTGTTTAACTTTTGAACTTGAATTGTTGTTAAATTTAAACCTCTTGAAATGAATAGTTAATGTCTCTGGTGCAATCTCAACCGTAGATATTTTATTAGCATGGGTGAATATTTTGCAATTCTCACAATAGTATCCCGATTTATTCTCTTCGGTTTTTTTAATCAATTCATTACTGAAAAATTCATTTATCGATTTCTCAACCGAAAACTTGTTGCTATTTTTGAACTTCTTTCGATTTAAGCCCAATGATAAATCGTAAAACTCTTGATTGGTAATCGATACATTATGACATTTGTGACATGTGATCCGTTGTTTTAATAACCCACCAAAGATATCGTAGATGATTGATTGGTTCAATTTCTTTCCCTTTGGTGTCGAATCTTCTTGCAATCTTGACATCAACGACATGAAGTATTCGTGTGAATCTTCTTGTTGCCATTCACTCATCATACAGTTGATTTCATCTAATCGTTGAATAATTTTCTTTGGGTTGATAAATTTCTTGTCCCCCATCCACATCTTTTTACTCAAATCAGCTAGAACGTGAGTGATTGATCTTGGTTTCAAATCATCGACCTTCTTATTATTGACATCGTCAAGATAATGTTGCAATGCCGGGATATGAATCAACGCCTGGATAGCAGAATTCATATAACATGTTACACCATGGTTCAATAATCCAACTGGTGGTTTTCTATTGGCCAACTCTCTCCAATTCTTGTATATTCTCTTAGATCCGTTTGACCCTCTATCATCGTTTTTCTCGTTAATGTCATAAAACTCTACTTCTTTGGCTTGTTGTTGCTTTTTCTCAATCTCTTCTTCTTCTTCAGGCGAAGTTGGTGGAGTAGTCAAACCGTTTGGGGTTTCTTCTAAGCCAGTTTCGCGTTCTTCCTCTTCTTCCTCTTCTCCATCATCATCATCTTCTCCTTCTTCTCCTTCGTCTTCCTGTTCTTTTGTGTTAATTAATTGATCCACTTTTAAATCATGTTTCAACTTTTCCAAGTTATCGTCATCAGATGCATCTTGAGAGTTTGAATCGCTGGTATCTTCCTCGTCTTCATCTTTATCTTGATCATCATCTTCCTCGGAGTTCTCAATAAAATCAGCATCTTCCTCTTCGTCATCATCGTCATCTATGTCTTCGCCTTTTTCAGGTTCACTAAATCCTGTAAACGGTGATGTTTCTGCAAATACTTCTCCAGGTGAACTTTCTTCTTCTTGTTGTTCTTCCTCTTCATCGTCGTCATCCGTTTCTTTTTCTTCGTCGAGGAGGATATCTTCGCCAATGTCTTCACCTAAATCTTCGCCCAAGTCTTCATCGGTGGAAATACTGGGGGTAGGAGTTCCAGACAAAAAGGATTTGATTGCACCCCACATTCCTCTAGTTTTCTTCAGAACTGGCTCTTGCACTTGTTCTTCATCCTCATTTTCCTCATCCTTTTCCTCTTCTTCCTTATCTTCTTCTTCTTCCTGTTGATCACCTCCATCGATAACAGCATCCTCACGCTGTTGCTTGAATTTCACATCTTTATAATCCCCATTATTCAACTCATCCAACTTTCTTTTCCTCTTTCGTTCTTTGTGAGTGAGATATCTATTGCCAGTGTATTTTGCAATTGCCTCATTTAAGGATTTTGGTCTATTAATTGTGTTAGATGCTTTGGCACCTAATGAACTAGAAGAGCTATTGGAAGTCGCACTAGTAGACGAATGAGATGCATGATGGTTGTGGTTCTTATCGGGGTTGGATTTTTTCATGGTTGATAATATTATATAAGATGACGGAATGTGGTTGTTCTCGTTCGTAAGATTTTTGCCGGAAGATGAGAATGCTGATGGGGATGATGCTGGTTTGAAAACTAGTGGATCCGCGAGAATCAATGGGTTGAATGCAGCAGAAGTGGAAGTATTAAGTGAGGATGGATGTTTGCTGTTGTTGGTAGTATTACTGTTGTACATCCTTCGTTACTTCCTGGGAGTCTTGTGAATGGAAGATATGTGGTATATGATGTAGTAAAGACAGGCAACTGAAAAAAAAAAAAAAAAAAAAAAAGCAGTGTAGTCAGAGTGAGAATGAGAGTGAGATTTCAAAAAAAAAGGAAAATAAAAAAAAATAAAATTTAAAAAAATGGCAACCAACTGAAAACAAAAGACACATCAAAAATTACAAAAAAAAATCAAAATTTTTTTTCTACCCATCGCATACACAAAAACACGTCTCACCATGCAGAACCGACTTGCACGTGAATTTACATAATCATTCAATCATCTAATCTTTTCACGTAAATAACCTTTGTTGAGTCTCCAAAGTAATCAAGTCAAAGACTTCATTCAATCCAATAGATTTAGCCAACTTAACCGTACTCTGGTTCCTGTTCCTATTATCCCTAACTGAACCACCACTAGTGCCTAGTCTTTCATCCAATGAACTGTGATCCATTCCTTGATCTCCAACATAACCACCACTTCGGTTTCGACGATTTCTGTCTCTTCTGTTACGGTGAATACCACTAGTTAAAGGATTGATAAAATCACCGGCCGGATGTTCTCCCCTTCTGTATGACTGGGCTTCACGCATCATTTGTCTTCTTCCATATGCCTCCGCTCTTCTTCGAGGATCATCAGACGCCGTCGGATCATTCTCAAATGCATCACTGAGGTTGTACACTGCTAAATCGCCAACTTCTTTTAATAATCGATCATCTTCATGTTCTTCATCAATCATCTCTTCGTCTTCTCCTTCGCCCTTTTCTACGTCTGTGGTAGTATCACCCTCGTCTTCTTCTTCATCATCATCTTCTTCTTCTTCTTCTTCTTCTTCATCGTCTTCATCCTCATCCTCATCGCCATCTTTAGATAAAACATCGTCAACATCAGAAACTGTTCCCGCACCTTCTGATTTCAATTCTGCATTTTTTTCCAAATCACTTTCATCGATTATCTCATCTTCAATTATTTCAACCTCTTTGTTTGATCCCATTGATCTCCTTGATTTCCGCAACAATTTCTTATACAAAACATTTTCGAAATTTGACTCAATTTTACGTTGGTTCAACTTGTTGGCTGATAGTTTGGTTTGATTTAGTCTCTTCAATTGTTCAATTAACGTGAATATGTTATCGTCTTCATTGTTATCTTGACTCAATTCATAATTCTTAATTAATTCAATCGATTTGATATCCTTCTTCTTAATCCCCATTATTTCATGGCCACTACTCAACAAGCTCCTCATCCAACTCAACGAATCCTCGTCTTTCAATAAATCAATAACCCTATCATCCAATTCACTAGTGAATATCTCAACATCCAAGCTATAATATTTATCCGAATAACTTCCGAAATCTTTCCTTTTGGATTTTGGTAAATTCCCCACCCTATTAGATCCCTTACTACCCGTATTATTAGTTCTTTCTTTATTAGGTTTATAGTTTTCAGGATAGGTTCTGAACGCACCAATGTCTACTTTCCCTGATTTCAACGTTCTAATCGGATCAACAACAATGGCCAAATAAGGATCTTGGAATCCTTGATTTAAACTCTGGGTGCTAACATCAATCCCACTTAACCAACATCCGTAACCGGGGTGGGAGTGGTACCATCCAACAATATTTTCATCTCGTTTACCTAAATTTTGATTATTTTGTAAATATTTAACCATATATTCGTACGCTTCATTTTGGGCATTCACCCGGGTCTCTGTTCCCTCCACAGGTAATCGATAAACATCCATGACTATAATGCCATTGGGTATGATTTTCCCAATTAACATCCCCATAATTTCAATATTCCCGCCCAGTTGTGCATGCATGCACATTTTCATAATTGCTAACGACGATATATAAGTTTTTCGAAAATAATTCACATCTTGTTTCCATGGTTTCTTTTCTTGTAAAATAGGATCAATTGGTGGTAATTCATAGAATCGCTTGTGGAATTGAATGGCTTCCGAATCTGTCGCCGACGTGGTGGCTGTTGCTGTTGTTGCCGTCGTAGTTATGGCATGAGATAGATCAATAGTTTTGGTATATTGATTACGATGGCTCTCTGGTCTCTCTTCTAATGATTTGGCTAATTCATGTAAACACGACATCGCGGGGTTTCTGTCTAATGTATTGAATACCCTTGCTTGTCTTGTTGTTGGACTGGTTCTATTTCTAGGTCTTTTTTTTTTTTTTCCTTCGCACATATGTTTTTACTCACCATAGAATTATACAATCATCATCAAAATACTTATCTAAAACATAATTAAATACATAATACTTACTTTAGTAAAACAACATTAACAACTGATTAGCAATTATTTTTTTAAAAAAAAATTCCCCGTGTTAGCTTTACTTATCATACTTTTCTAAGTTTTCTTTTCATGTGATGCAATTTCGGCTTCAGTTGGATAATACACATAATTAGCAATACCATATGAAGGATGGGAATACTCCACAGCTCCTCCTCCAATCACATTGGCAACTCCAGAGGGAGGACGACTACTAGAAATATCCCCAAATAAACCAGCCGTGTTACCAGCTGTCGATGCACCAGAAACTCCCGGTGGTGGTGGAGGTCCATGCCGATGTGGATAAAACGGTGGATAAAGGTTATAAAACTGATGATTATTACTTGTATTCGAATTAGCAAATCCAACATTTTCGGCAGGAACATAATAGAACAATGGAAACCCAGGGGCAGTATGTGGAGAGACATAGCTATTGTTGGTGGAGTTGGTACCTTGCCCTCTACTACCGTCGTCTTCATGAGAACTTCCCCCAGTGCCATCCCATGCAGAATTAGAAGCACCACTACCGCTTCCTCCTCCACCTGTGCCTCCTGATCCGCCTTCCCTAATGGATGTATCAGCGATTTCACCTCTGAGATTAAGCTGCGAGGCGTGCCATTTAGCAACATTCACGTTCTTGTCGTACTTTCTTTCCATATTGGCTGGCACGTATCGCTTGTAAGTTTTCAACCGGTTATAAACCTTATTGTAGCTATTGGAGAGGTTCCCATTAAACTTTGGTTTGTTGAATTCCTTGCCATTCTGAAATTTACCTCCATCATTCTTGGAAAAGGATCTTTTGTTTAAGTTGATTGGTGGCGGTGCAAGAGCAATCCCACAAGAAGAAACATTTCCATTGTCGCTGTTTCCGTTCACTCTAAGGTTGTATCCGGACGAGATTCGTGAACGTATTGGGGTTGGTCCAGAATGTGTTTCACGGTACTGGACATGCATTGTTTTCCCACAGAACATGGAATGATTTTCTCTTTCCACGGCACTGGCTGCGCTTGATTCTTCTTTGAATTTGATGAACGCAAACGTATTGTTCGTCTTCTTAACCAAATTCAAATCGACAATCTCACCATGTCTTTCAAACCTTTCGCTAAGCTTTGATTCGGACACATTGGAGTTTAATTGACCAACAAAAATGGAGTACTTGTCAAACTTGACCCTAACTTCCAATGCCAAATCTTCACTATCTGCCATGCGAACACTGGATCTGTCAAGATTTTGTGTCCATTCCACTTTGTATATGCCCTCTTCAGTCAAATTTGCATAAGCCCTAATAGCGTCGTCACGATATGCAAACTTGCAAAACCAATTCTTGTAGCCCTTCTCACCCTCAGCAGAAGTGTATATTTCTCCTCGTGTTGTGCTCGGAACCAAGTCTTCAAGCTCACCAAAAGTAGATAGTCTATCTTCAATGACACTGCGATTGAGCATGGATCTGCTCGAAAGAAATAAAGTTCTATTAACTTTTGCAGCTTCACATCTAATATTTCTGCCGTCCAAAATTGAGTTATGACCCTTTTCAATGGCAAGCTTGGACTCTTCGTCACTCGTGTACTGAACAAACGCATAAGGGCGATTACACGTGTCTCGTAATACTTTCACTGTAGCCAACGTTCCCCATTTTTGGAAGTGGTTGGTTACAGAAACACACAACTCGTCATCCGATAAGGTGGAGCACAAGCTAGCGACAAAAACACAAGCCGATGGCCGTCCTCTAGTGAAAGAGCCGTTCAATTCTGGTTCCTTGTTATCGGCTATTTCCATATTTTTAATGCCATTGGTAATGTGTGAAGTAGAATTTGTAGAACTTGCGCTATCAGTGGCAACAGCAGTGACACCAACGACGCCACCGCCGGAATTGACCTTTCTTCGCAGCATCTCAGTAGCTCCTGATACGGACGAATCAATTGTGTCTACCCAAAATCCTTTGGAACCCGATTCTAAAGATAAGTTGTTGATATCTTCTATGGCAGCAGTTACGCAATTTTCTGAAGGAGGCAATATGGATTTACTTGACTCTGAAGAATAATCTAAGTCCATCTAAATAGTGCGGCGTAAGTAATGGAATAGTTAAAGGTGCTGTTTGAATAGTTGAAGTCGCCACCTTGAAAATGATATATGATGAACTTCGAAAGGAAAATGGAAAGAGGAATGACAGCCAGAATGTGTCTCTCGTCTTTATTTTTTTTTTTTTGTCTTTCTCTCTATAATTGTTTAAGGGTTGGTTGCAAAGTTTTAGTAAGAGATCAAGGGTTTATCGCGATAAACTTGTATGAGCCGTTCTGGGTCACGTGATACTAACAGAAAAACATTTATATGTACACCTTTCAATTGCGCTGTAAATAATGCTATTATATTACAATGAGTACACCTTCTAAAGAGTCAATATCTTATGGAGCATATTCTGGACATCTGTTAGTATAAATGCGGCCCCATCAATATCAAGAGGTTACGAAAATTAAAGTGTAAGAACTGAATGTATAAGGCTATGAAAAACTGTCCAACCATATTCAGTTGTTGAAGGACACTGGTCAATATGGTCGAGAAGCGATCTCAAGGAATACTTGGATTGTTATAACAGTGATTTAGCATTAATATTATAATGCCCCAAGCTTGACTACTAGTTAATTCAGTGTCGTGGGACGACTCAATTAACACAAACCTGCTAACATTTAGAACACTCCTTGTTAGTAACCTGATGTTGATACAGTAATGACTTTATTACAAATAAATCACTGAACTTTAACACGCAACACTATAAATACACGTATACATTTTATAACTGAAAAATACCCGAAATCCAACACTAAAGTAATTTCCAAACGCCACATGAGTGTATACTTTTTTTTCGGCTTATAGATAGGATTGATACTAGTGATGAGTAATCTATGCAGGTATAGTCAATGGAAAGAAACTAGATAAATTTTGGTATTCTCTTCCATAAAATACTCTCTTCTTCTTGTTGTTCAGTATTTGAAGCACGTATTATTAACGAGACCATTATTCCATTAATTGTCGCAGGAATATTATATTAAGAGTTCAAGTTGTTTTGTCCCTGTATTCTGGAGTTAACCTCGGTTGAATCAGTGGGAGCTTCTAAAGCTAAGTTTCTAGATGGTTGGTTCTTTAATCCGCTACAAAACTTATAGAATATCTCATACTTCCTGCCTGCTGACATAAACGTTTGGCAACCAAGTGTTCTTGTCAAAGAAAAAAAAAAAAACAAGATAGTCGTGTGTCGAAAATATAAAATGTACAGTACACACAAGTCGTAAGCTGTACAATTTTCTGAAACTGATTCTTTATGCGATTGGTCGCCAATATTATCGTTTTACCCCTTAGGGAAACTTGATTTTTGCATACGTCATTGAAATTATTGTCGATCTTTTTCTTTTTTGTTTCTTTTTGGATCCATTGAGTAGGGATGGTACGTGTAAGAACTCGGCTTAGGTCATTGTCTTTCTAGTTACGAATATTATGGTCGTGTCGTTTTGGTCGTTCGTCGTCCTTCAGAAATCCTTTGGATATTGAAAGGGATAAAGAAGTGATCAAGCAAACGATTACATTAGTGAATGGGTTTGTGACTATTTCAAACGGTGGAACTGTTACATCCGCCCATTAAAAGATTTGGCACGGCGTTGTGCTTACTTTATCACAGGTTTGTCACTAGGTATTGCCTTCCATCTCGTTTCACATTGTTATTCAAGGCTGCTGTAAGAGACAACCTCCTCTTCATCAAGAATGTACCATGTGCCTTTTTGCAATGTTTCTTTTTCTCTGTAATCAACAGTCCCGACAACCCAAAGAATACCTATTGGTTACCAATAGAGAATTTTAAAATCTGTATTACTTACTGAACAATTGCTGTTGTTATTGCTCCACATTCCTGTTTGCTTCATTTTAATGGTCTTGGCCCTATAAAAGCATTGTATTGTTTTTTTCTTCTCGCACTCTTTTGGCGGCAACGAGGAAACCATTCCTGCGAAACCTACGGAAACAAGGCGACGGATTAAAAAAAAAAACTCTGGAACCGATCAGGTGGAACAAACTTACAACCAGAAAATAAAATGTTACAGTGGATGATGTAAAAGATCATTCAAAATGATTTGATATAGCTCTTCATGGTTTACATCCCCTTACAACGTGTCCGTTTAAAAGTCCATTTAAGATTGGCAAAAAAAAAAAAAATTACCAATACAATTGAAAAAGAAACAGTAAAACTGAGTGATATATGAGGGAATTTACAGCCACTAAAACCAAGCTGCGTTAGCCCGAATCGAAAAGCATGACAGAGGGAATATTTTTTTTTGTTTCGAAGTTTAAGTCGATTCCCTACAAAAATTTTTCTCTGCCGCCGGAATTGTTTTTTTCCCTTCCGCTTCCTGTGGTCGTCGTTTCCCCCCTCGTCCCCCCTCCTTCCCCGGATTTCTCGCTTTATTTTTTCTTTACTCAGGCAAAGGAAATCACGTAATAAAAGTGGAGAGATTCATGTACCAAGCACCCAACGGACTGATTTCCAACAACCAGTTCCTTTGTAAACAACACACGACAGATAACACACTGTCGTTTTTTTTTTTGTTGGGAAGAGGGGGGATGTACGTGTGAAAGTCTCAAGTTGTTCGACGGATGAAAGTTTCAACCCGGTTCTGCAAACGATCCGTTCTAGAATCATCTGTAGTATGTACGAGAACCAATACTGCGGATGTTCCATCTGATAGATCCCTCTCCTTTTGCTTTCCTCCTAAATCAAACGCCGTTTTCCCTTCACTCGCCCGTTATTACTTTACTCCTATTTAAATTTGCTCCTTTGCCTTATTAGGCAATGACAAAGGGAGAGAGCACGCATTTACAAATCAACGCAATTTTTTTCTTGTTGCTTTTTTTTGTTTTGCTTATTTTCTTTACATTGCGTTTCTTTTGTGTGTGTGTGTGTGTGTGTGTGTGTGTGTGAAGGAGTGTGTGTGTGTGCCTGTGTGCGTCACTGTGTCGGTGGGTGGGT
The DNA here is from genome assembly GCA_030557105.1 of Candida frijolesensis. Classification (NCBI taxonomy): domain Eukaryota; kingdom Fungi; phylum Ascomycota; class Pichiomycetes; order Serinales; family Debaryomycetaceae; genus Candida; species Candida frijolesensis. The sequence continues at coordinate 26,577 of JAKTVH010000058.1, read as the reverse complement.
GGGAGTGCGTGTGTTGCAAATCCGACCAACGGTAATAATTGAATCCCTTGCGTGTATCCCCTTTCGGATGTTGGTGCGGCACACACCACAGGAAGAAGAAAAAAAGAAATTCTGTTCCATAAAATCACCAAAACTTGTATTAGCGAAATCAAGCCTTGGTACGAGACGCAGAATCAACAGTTTCAAGAGTCTAGACAGTTGATCGAACCATCCACTGCTCTGACAACTCTGAGAATTAAAAGGAGAGTTCTCAACCTCTTACTACGCTGGAAATCTACAATGTTCTTTTGCAATTATTAGATAATATATATTTAATAAAATGTTCATGTAATATATAACACCCTCCCCCCAAAAAAACAGATAGAAAACAAAAACTAAATGGGCCAAAATAACCAGAAATCGAAACCAAAATAACCAAAAAACGACAACCTTAAACCAAAAAAATAAGAATTAAAAAACTAAAATGTAAAAAATAACAACCTCTTGAGATTGAACTCTACTTATGATTGGATGTATAACCATTTTTGATAGTTGTTGATAATCAGTTGGTCATTCAGGGACATCACGTCTTCAATTGGTTTATTGCATTGATGATTTGGGTCTGTTAATTTGTTGCAGATACAGCATTCATAAAGAAATGTATTGTTTTCTTGTTCCACTCCAAAGTTTGGGGAGGTGGTAGTGGTGTAAGCTCGGGGTAAAAGTAACGGAGAAGTCGATAATTGTGGCAATGGTGATGTAGACAAGATTGGCAGGTTAATTGGAGAAATAGGCAAAGACGCTATCGATGATCTATTACTATCGCTTGTGTTGTTCAGGAGACTGGAAAATTCTTCGGATTCATCCAAGTTGATTTGGAAAATTTCATCGTCGTCGTAAAACGACGTTGTGGATTCGTTTGAAGGTACTGCGCTGACACCGGTACTGGTGGAGGCAGTAGTGTAGTTGTTGTATGCCATTGTGATGAATTCTATGTGGTTTATTCTTTGGAATAGTGAATATAAAAAAAAGAAGTGGTTGTAGCTTGTTGTTAGATAGAAAGTAAAGATAAAAATAAATTATGGAGAGGAGGAATATAGATTGTATTTATAGACTAACAAAAAAAAAAAACGTTGCAAAAAAGAAAAGAAAAATAAAGAAAAAAAATTATGACACAACTCTTGCACAACACAACAAAAAAAAAAAAAAAATTGTGGTGGTGGTGGTGGTACACATTTTCACTTCTCGTGCCACTGGGATTTCAAGAGCAAAAACAAAAAAATAGCCAAAACTGTGTAATGTGGCGTGCCCCAAAATGATATGTTGGCACGTGTTGAGCGGTAGACGTTTAGCTGTGGTGGTTATCACAGTCACAGTTCTTTAGAGATTACTATTCGATCCCATCTCATCTTAAACCACTCTTCGATAACCACTGTTCATACCGGTAACCTCTTTGAGCAAAGAGTTCACAGGATAACTACTTTAATGTTCGCCTTACAAATAAGACCAATAGTGGTTATTCTCACAATACGTGCAAACACGCAAATACATGCCCCCAACAAGGAGGGACCAACTCTAACAACATGTTGGTTTAATCTTTCTTTTTTTTTCTATTGACTTATACTACTCAAACTCTATACAAAAATACTGTGGTATGCCGATGTTGGATGTTGGCATTACGATGCTTGACTCGTTGGTGAAAAATTGTTAGTCTTAATTCCATGTTTCGGATACTTACTTCCGGCAGTCACATTTGTGAGTCAATACAAGCGAGAATAATCGCAAAGAAAAAAAAAAGCTTTTTTATTCCGTCATCCGTGGTGCGTAACTTAAAAAATTCTGGAACATTCTGCAAAGAATAAAGTTTTTCCTTAATCTCCGTATGGTTTTGTTTTTTTTTTTTTCAACCAGCCTTTGGGGTTATTCCCATATTCGGCATTGCCTTTTTGGTTTCATCTGTAGGAGCTCCGCAACTGAGGACTTTCCTAGCTTCAGGAATGTAACAGAATTGTCGTATCATGTTACAAACATAACCACAGTCTACAAGCTCGTATAGAAGTGAATCGAACGATTTTTAACGTCAATAATTGTGGTGGTGGTGATTGTGGTTGTAGTTGTGGTTGCTGTTCAATGTACAAAGTATCCGCTTAAAAAGCCAGCAATCATATGCTGTGATGAACTGTGGATTGGTCGGTTTCTCCAGATTCGCAATTCTTTTTTTTTTTTTCATGACCTTTCCTCCTTATCAATTCCGATCTACTTACGCTAAGGAGGCTCTCGTTTCGGTGGAAAACAAAATATTGTGGCCCACCATTATCTTCATTCCCTGTTTTGTTGAGACTGGGAGAAACCAATTGTTGGTACCGTTCTCTTCATTGTGTGGATCGGTATGAGAACTATTTACAAATTCCGAAACACATCTCTCGTCACTTCCGTATCCACATACCTCACCTTCCATTCACGCCGTATCGTGTAAAAGATGCTCGTAAAGCATAACACTTGTGTTTGTTTCTTTAGTTTCACTTCTCAATTATAAATTGTGCCTAATCTTGACAAATTTATATTCATTCCAATTTGGTTTCTAAATAATATCAAAATTTGTCACCATTCACCAAGTAGCTTTAATGGTGTAATCGGTTTGTTTCTACATACTATTAACGCTTCTCACAACTCATTTATCGTTGATTGAGTATCACTTTAATCTTTCCAAGAAAAATAACAAATGTATACAGTCTTTCTTATATTAATGCAAGTACACCTGGTAGCGCAAAATACAAACACATGTCACGTGGAATAAACACACGTGCCAATGACGCAAACAATTCTATTAAGTTAATTAGTCACAACAAAAAATACACACACACAGTCACACAGTCACACAGTCACACACGTAGCCTGATACACAAAGATAAATTATAAATTATTGGGTACCAAGTAGCACCTGGTGTTTTATAAACCTTTAAGATCTGGTTGTTGCTTAACGTAATGCAGATAATTAGCAGGAATTAAATGCTGCAAGATTGGTCTAGGTACCCATTCAACACTACCAGTTGCGTACTTTATTTGAAACCAAATTTCGCCCTTCTTCTTTTTATGATTCATAATTTTTTGAATTTGGTATGGTGGGTCACTCATTGCTGTGGATTAGGCTCTAAGCTTTTTTTTTTTTTTGGCGGCGGCGGCGGAAACGGGGGGAGCTTGGGCGAGGAAGGAGCGGGAAAGCGAGTGGTGAGTATTGAGGGATTAGCTTGAAATAATTCAGGTTGAAGTATGGAATGACAATTCTTTTCTGTTCCTTTTCTTCTAATATTGAAATTTTCTGAAATTTGTAATGACAAAGATATACCTTTATATATATTTCATTTTCTGCAAAGAAGAAAAAAAAAAAGAAGGAAGAATGTGTGACTTGTAACTTTTTTTTTTAAGGATTTTCGTTCCTTGTTTGGGTTGAATTTGTTGAAACTCTTGTTTCTCTCTTTTTGTCAGTTTTGAAAAATGTGAAAAATTCAACCTAAAAAGTTTATCTGCGTCTAATAACAGAAAAAAAAAAATAATAATGCGGGAGGACGTGTATCTGTGTATCTGTGTAATCTGTGGTTTTGGTTTTAATTTTAGTTTTTGAGCTATTTTTCACTTTAGTCTTTTTTCACACCATTTACAATGTTTACTTATCGCAGTTGCTCTTACTCTTAATCCCATACTTGCACTTACTCTAGCGCCTACGCTTATTCTCACAATTACAGCAGGCGCTTTGTGTCCACGTTCTTCACCTCGTTTATCTTTTTCGTTTTCCCTTATCTTTTGAATTTATTCTACTTATTTCTCATGTTGGTTTCTCGTTTCTCGTTTCTTGGCTTGTCTAGTCATATGTTGTCTGTTCTTTTGCAACTATTGGCTCTAGTCGAAAGAATTGTTCTGTCCGCTGTTCGTGTTGCGCTTCCATAGAAGCCGAAATTTGTTCTTCAGCTGTACGAAGCGGACTCACCGCGGTACACGTTGTTTCGTTTCTGCGACTCATATGATAAAGTTTCAAGTGAAAAATGTTTTTCTTTCTTTTTTTCCTTTTGTTTTTACCTTTCATATCGTCAAATTTTTTTTCTTACCTAGTGATCAGAAGTAGATCGCTGGAAGGGAGTAGCCCATTATTACACGAGATGGTCAAATCTCAATAATAGAAAAAGAAAAAAAAAAAAACAAGAAAAACCATGTAATAATAACAATCGGAAAAAAAGACTATACAAGTTATGTATGTATCCATAGTGACTCATCACATTTGTGCCTCGTTGTTCTATCGCGATATGCCACAACTTCAAAGGTACCACTTAACCTTTTTAGTGATATCAAATTAGAGCATTCTTCTGTAATCACTCTAATTTTGCCGCAAATATCTCACGTGCGGTTGGTTTGTATCCGTTCGTCGTTTACCAACACCAAGACTTGATTGTTTTATAGTTTGACCTCTTTTCTTCCTTGCCATTTTATGTGTTAGCCTTTAAAAATCTCTGATGAAACTAATCGGCAACTTCAAACACTATCATTCCAAGTCTCAGAAATTAAGCGAGAGAGATACCGACAGATTTTGACGCATGTTCACAACACAAAAGCCGAACAGGGCCGCAATATTTTTATGATTTGCGTCGTGCGAGTATTCTGCATCCTCGCTGTAAGGCTACACGACCTATTTTTAGTTATGTTGACGCAGGGGAGGCTTGGATCTGTTGTCTTTTCCGACGCTCTGTTTCAGCAATGAAAGAGCTTATGTCGTCAACATGTGGTCCAGCCATCGTTGGATGTAATTGAAGTCCATTGTTATTAGTAACAGTCCTCTAATTTCAACGTAAATTTCATGTGCACGTTGCGGGAATATGTGAAAAACTCAGGAATACGACGCAGTTTCCACCACAACGAATACCACTACAAAATTGCGCTTTGCCCAACAAACTCATTTATTCCCGCAGCCTTATTGAAACACAACCTTTCATACGTGAGACCGGCCAAAATGAACTAGTGTGGTAACAATTTCAATAGGAAATAAACACCTGTATTTTTACTACCTAATAATTGGCCATGACGTAGCTGATAACTGTTAATTGCGCTATCGAAAAAAAATTTTTAATCTCCAGGTTATCCAAACTCGCACGACCGGCTCACTAACGTACATCTTTTTTTTGCAATCTCCATTCTACTCCTATTTCTCTGTACCATACTACCTTCGAATAACCGCCAACTATTTTTTTTTCTTTTTTTTTTTTTTTGATACGTTTCTTACCTTAACTTAATAGCAAAATACTCTATCCATCAATCAATCAATTACACCTTAATCATTCCGTTATTATTCCTTGAAAAGATCAAACTTTTTTTTCCGGATCATAAATTACATACCAGTCCAATGGAAGACAGAAGTAAACGTCGTCTTTCCTTACTTCACCTGTTAACTAACAAAAATGATCAATCCACAACAAATATGGCAATACAACCTTCTACTACAACTACCACTAACACCACAAACAATACAATTGCCGCTGTAATAGCTTCAACGACAAATACTATAAATGGCGTTCCATCCAATCTGCAATTTGCAAGAACCATGAATTACCCGCCTACCTACAATTTTGGTGCTTCTTCTACCACGCAAAATAATCCAAACAACAGAATTCCTTCAGGGTTTATGTTGGCACCAGATGGATGTATCTATTTTAAGGGTTACAATGGGAAGCCAACGGGCTCAGATAGTGATCAGATTCCAAGATATGTTCCGTACGAATACCCCAAACGAGCCATCGCTGCAAATACCCATACGAATACGAATACGAATACAAATTCAAATATAAATAACAACCATATCCTAGAATCAAATAATCATCCTACGTATAATATACCTTCAACTCAATCCCAATTGGCATCTATGTGTTCGCCGTTGAAAAATGAAACCAATGGTACAAATTTGTCAAACTTAGACATGTACAACAATTTAAATCCCAGAACTGCACCAAATATGAGTTTTAAAGAAAAAATAATTAGTTGGATGGCGTCGTTGCCCCAGATCAATAATCCAGACAATGACGAGATTTACATTGACTGCTATTCCGGGGTTGTCTCAAGTAGTGGAACTGCGTCGACTTCGGACGATGAAATAGATTTGGTAGATATCGAAGATATTTTAGAATTGCAGGCACAAAAAATTACCAGGTATGTCACCAAGTCTTACGTTCATGAAGTTGAAAATGCTGATATCACTCGCCTTGGCAATGATAGGGATAAAGAAGGAGGAGAAGAAGAAGATGATGACGAAGAAGAGGGCGAAGAAGAAGATGATGATGACGTGGATGAACAGACTGCTGGAGATGAAGAAGATAGTGTGGGGAAGAATGGCTCTCCTAACTATGACTATCGAGATGTCGACTTGCGTATTACATTCGATATCAATTAACATGTATTGCATTATTTAATTACCTATTACCTCGCTTCTTATATTTCTCTTATAAATACAAATCCAATTCGTCCAACCTGTAGCTCAAATCATGTTTGATTTCTTCATCACTATCAACACCAGGTAACTCCTCGATGCTTGGGTAATATGGAACCAATGCATCATTGCATTGAACGTATGCACTATTATAAATCTTCCAGTACGGAGCTCTTACCTTTCTCGCAGGATGAAATAAACCTGACCACATATAATTGGCAAAGACACCATTCCCAAGAACCAACCTTAAGCCGTCTATACTCTCGAGAATTCTGCTGATAACATGAGGAGAAACTTCAAAAATATTAGGCATAATTAAATTTAAAAAATGAATGAACACATCGGTATAATCATTGTTTGTAAATCCAACACAATTTAACGCAATATGAAACACAACCAGCGATGCTGTTTGTCGATGAACCAAATCTCGATCAGTTAACGCATCATCCAATAATGGAGTGATAGAAAACAAATAATCCTTGGTGACTTTCCCATTCAAATACTCAAACATAAAGCTCATTGCTTTTAAAACACCATTCTGAACGTTCTTCTCTGGGGTTCGATACTCATTCATTATGGCTGGTAATGCCGTAAACGGCAAACATGTTTCGGCCACAATCCCCATGGCAACTGCAGTACAAACTCTGAGTTGACGTTCTTGAACTCGCAAATTGCTCAAAAGCATGACAATAACATCTTGAGGTCCAATGGTCCTGGCAATATGACCAAATGTACGATTCGCAGCAACCCTTATTCTTTTACGTTGTGCCTTTAACATTTCTAATAAATCAAAACAAATACGCATCCATTCCCGCGCATTTATCGTCTCGGCATTTTTTTGTGCTATTAGTCCCACCAAGTTGATGGACCCTTCTTGTACTTTTTCGTGTCGATTCTTTAAAATTGGAGTCAATGTCGGCAAAATTTGATTGATCGATGGGTTTGTCATAGTATACAATGTAACCTTGTCTATCGAATCAAGGCACGCGTATAATGCATTGATGATCGATCCTAGTACTTCTGGGAAAACTTCACCTAACGACTCATATAAGATTAGTATTAATTTCATCAACAATTGATCATCATCTTCTGAACACTGCTTTATAACAGGGGCCATAACAACAATTAGGTCCGCTGCCTGTTGCCGGATATATTCCAATTTGTTCTTAATACGGTACAAGATTGTACTCAAGATTGAATTTAAATGAGGCTTTAATTTAACATTTAAGGCGTTCGCCATCGATTCAAAACATGTCAAATAGACCCGGTGTTTTGTAGATTGATTTTGGAATGCAAATAAAACACCATCCACTAGTTTTCTTTCCAATTGTGAATCCATTCCTATCAATTCTTCCTTATTACTAGATATTAATTTATTGATTGCCTCAATTGCCAACTCTCTCAATTGCTCATTGCTGTCTTTACTGAAATAAACAATTTGTTCCAACATATCCAAAAAGTCAAATTTGCATGCCAAATGATTCGTTGCTTCGACAACCAATCTTGTAATTCGATTGGTGTCGGTAGCAGTACGACGATTCCAAAAAGATTTCAAAAAAGGGTTTATGATTTTGGTTTCATACGCTGGTATTAGTTTTCTCGACAATGGTAATTGAGGTATGGTGTTGAGTATTGTTTTCCTCATGTCTTCATCTTTGGAGCTAAATTCTCGTGCTAGGATGTAAGCAACTTCAGTGGTATAATAGTTCGCATATTCCTCATAATCAGGATCATGAACCATCAATGGGATTATCGCACCAATACATTTTATAAAACTAGCCAACCCTTTTCCTCTCTGTCTTCTAATACCAAACCACATTGGTTCCAAAATGGATTCAAAAGACTGGATACCATACGGTGAAACGGTTTCGGCCATCTGTGATAACGTGAGTGCTGTAATAGTTCTAACTTGGGTAGCATCATCATTAATTCGGGGAGTCAATAGTTCGACCAAGGTGGAGAGATAAGGTAATATGCTAGATCCATTACCTTCACCCAACATGATACATAGCTGTTGAATTATCTTGATACCTGTGTGTCTTGCAGTCCAACTTTTCTTTGAGTTAATGACTGCTTTCAAAAATGGTAAAAAGCTGTTCAATCCCAAGGTATTTGCCACTATCGCAAATATTCTGGCCGTCAAATTCCTAACATACTCATCCACATGGTCTAGATCAGGTCTCAAAGTGGTGATAATATTTGCCACCCCAGCAGCCTTCGTTAAAGTTGATATGATTTCTCGTGCTTCCAACCTTAAAGTGGGATCTTCATCAATTAGGAATGGGGATATAACAGAAAGTATTTGATGAGTATATGGTCGAATCAACTCGTTCAATTGGTAAATAACTCTCCCTATCACTCTGACAAGTAAATGTCTTTCTTGTGGGTCCAAATTTGGTTCTAGCAAGATTGGGAGTGTTTGGTTTAGCAATATTTTTGGTCCGAATTTCGTAGCGTTGCTGGTCAATTTTTTCATTGCTCTTTTACGAACAATTGGAGAACCATTTTTAACTTTCAATAACAATTTCAATGCTCCAACTTCTTTCTGTTCATTATCTGTTAAATCTGATTTTTGGTTGAGACTTACAAGTTGCCCAAAATATTTCATGTCACCTTCTTTAAAAAATTCCAACCCTTTGACTCCCAGTATTCCAACTGGTGTCTCCGTTGTTAAGACTCCAACAGACGCGTTTTCAGGGGGTACATAATGTTCTTGATTAATTGATTCACTTATATCTGGTAGTGCCGCTTCGTCGTTGTCTTGGAAGTTTGGTGGTCGTCTGACTTTGGCATATCCAGTAGGTAAGATCTTATCTAATATAGCATCCGTTAAAGGAATTCCATTTACCACAGGCAAATTATTCCTAGTAATCTCTTCGACCAATTTCGAACTAGCGGAAGCAGGAATTAATTCTGTGGAACTGTTCTTCTTTTGTTTTTGATACTCTTCGGGGGTGACATCCCACCTTTTCTTTCTCTTCCGAGATTCTGGTGGCGCTGTGTCATGTTTCTCTTTAATCAACTTCTCGACTCTGACTTCATCCCTTTCCAAATTTCTTTCTTTCATTATCTGCTTGTATGACTTTGTTTTATCTAAATTTAAATCCACTGCCCGCTGGTATCTCAATTTGTTATAGCTGTTTTGATTCATGATATCTTCCTTTAGCTTATCGACCGGAGTGGAAACGTCTCGTGCAAATTCTTCTTGCAATTCCACATTCAAGGAATTGGGTATAGAATAATTCATGTGTAGGTTCTTCTTTTGCTTTGACGGTGTCATCTTGTTCGATGGTTGTTGGTTGGTTGAATATTGCCCACCATCCTTTCTTTGCGATCAGATAAAATCGTTGGTGCGAAGTTTACCAAGGTCATCGAGAGTCATTAGGGCGAACTGCTGAAATCAAAAAAAAAAAAAAAAAAAATGAAAGTAGAAGCAATACACCAATAAGGATACTTTGCAAAGGGTGAAACTTTATAAGATGTCGACGGCCAATTCCCAAAATGCAGCAGTACTATTGACTAGGTTACTTTCATTGAAGGAAAGTTCAGGATTTCATTTAATATTAGATTCATTGACACAATCAGCCTACTACCTAATTCAAGAGTATATCTCCAGACTTTCAGGTTATCAGATAGTTTACCTATCGTTTGAAACAGTCAACAAACCAGACTATGCCGATGATTTTGTGGACTGTACATGTCTTTCAACTCAACAAATTATTGAAAACACCCTAACATCAAAAGCATCATCAAGTGGGAAGACATTAATCATCATCGATTCATTAAACTACATTTCCAATTGCGATGTGGCCAATTTTATATCCCGGTTGGCTCGTCCTTCTATTACTTTACTTGGAGTATATCATACTCAGACACCAGAATACATTTCTAAATGGACCAACTATCCGTCGACTCTGAACGTGTTGACATACATTGCAAGTACCATCTATGCATTGTATCCAATACTTCCTGACTCTACAGACGATGAAAAATTAGAGTCCACGGTAAGCAAATTGAATTTCCCCATCAACTCAAACCTCAACGATGAAATATTCCATGTTGTGCTTACATATAGGAGAAAGTCTGGACGTTCATTAATCTACAAGCTCAGGTTGAACTGCCGTAATCACGAATATGACATTTGGAAAGATCACCAGGACACGGGAGTTGTAGAGGAAGACGAAAGTTTACTCAAAGATTTGACCACCTTCAATTTAACAACGAGTTCGAAACAAAAATTAGCAAGGGAGCAGGTCGAATTGCCATTTATGCAAGCACAAGAATCATTGGGCTCTGCTGGTGGTGCAATTGTGTACGAGTTTGAAAAAGACGATGACTACGACGAAGAAGACCCATATGAAGATCCCTTCTGAACAAACAGACGATCAACGAACTATAATTAATCTTATTCTAATATACATTATAAATTTAGGTACTTTCGTGTTTTACTTTTTTGAACGATTTCAAATACTCAATTTTTGATTTCACATTTCGTTTCAATTTAGCCAATTTTGAATTGGCAGCAACCTCTTCAAACTCTTGCTCTGTAACAACTTTCTTCGTCAATAAATTGAATATAGTTCCAAATGATAAGGATAAAACGGTACAAGTCATTATTATGACATTATAAGGCATCGAGAAGTCTGGAGTTGGTAAGGTTAATAACAAGCTAGTTGTGCGGAATTGGTAAAGCATTGTTTTGTTGTCGTCATCCAAAACAGAAATCACAGCTGGCTCAACGTCAAAGCCGTGGTTTGCATCCGGTGGATATTCACGATACAACAATAAGGATTTATCAAAATCATAAGACATTGCCAAAGTCAGGAATGGTGGAACAACTATAACTAACTCCATATGTGACGGTCTAGCTCTATCAACCGCTGGACGGAAATATATGTTTTTGATGTATTCTTCCTTTTCTGAAATGTCAAAAACTCCACTATCGTTCTTCAAACTCAACTTCAATGTATTCAAATACAATCTCATGTACCATGGAGTAGATTCAAAATAAACAAACTTTACACTTTCGTGACCTGGGTTGGTGAAAACAGTACGTAACCCTCCTTTATCCAAAGAATAACCCGTTAACGAACGAGACGCATACAAAGGTGGCGTCGAAACAGGTATAACATTTGAACTATCACTAGCAGAAAACTCAAAATCATACTCAACCGTTTCGTCCAAGTACTGCGTAATTTTGTTAGATGAATCAACTGACAAACCACTGGACACAACTGTTCCATTGTCTTGCTTCAATAGTTCAATATTCCAACTTGATGGGTCAACGTTAACTGTTACCCTCGATGACTTTGGATCATCTCCGAATGCCAGACCCTTGATTGATCTTCCATAAAGGGTTTTCAAATTCCATTTTAAAGAAACGGCATCCCCAAGTGGGAAACATTGCCAAGAGTTGTATGTTTTGTTTGTATCACATCTAAGTTCATTTCCAGGTGTAGGTTTTGGAATTGCTCCTTCTTTTTGCTTTCGTAAAGATCTTATTACATCAACAACTTGATTCACAGTTTGATGCAATTTCAAGAAACATTGGTTGTTCTCATCACACTCGGTATTGACGTCAATTGACATCCCATGCCATAACGAATCAAAAACTTTGTGTCCATCTAATAACGACGCCACTCCTGACTTACCTCTTGTCGGCAAAAGCTTTAAAAACGGTGTCAAATTCTCGGTACAAACAGGTTCACTAGGTAGTGATGCCCTCAATAAGTATAGTTTATTACCCAACTCTGTCGTGAATTGTACGTCTCTTAATCCTTCCACCGAATATTTTGGATACGTAGTAATATGGTCGTCAATAAAATTCAAGGAAGCACAGAAAAACCCAGACAAAGTTTTGGTCAACTTCAGCCAGTTCTTCTTCGCTGCCTCTACGTTTGGAGCCTCTATCACTGCTGAAACCTCAACCCCTGTTCCACCACTGTATTTGCCGTCAAAGGGTAATTTACCCCAAGATTTGGCATCCCACCATCCTTGGGTGAATCGCAATTGCAATTGTTTCGTGTTTGTTAACTCTACTATGGAACCCAAGGAATTTGGAAAATAATCATAGTGACTGATTCTGGCTGTTTCCAGTACAGATGACTCGTTGTTATATTGTATCTCGAAAGCTGATGATTCCACGTCAAAGTCAAAGTTTGTCAACAACCTGTTTCTCGGCAAGGGCTTCAAATGAAGCAGTTCTCGGAAATGACTGTCATCAGCAGTAACAGAAACATCCGCATAAATTAATGGCACAAACAATGAGACCACGAATATAGGGAGATGGTACATCATTACTGCCTGTTGGTGAATTCAAAGCGTGGGTGTAGCTAAATTTTTCAATTGTTAAACTGCTGGTTTTTTTTTCCTCTATCCCAGCACAGACAGTACATACCTACTTTCTTTTTTTTGACACAGCGCTACCAGTAGTCCGTACTCGTGATAAACCATAAAAAAAAAACTCTGGGAAATAAAAACATAAACAAGCAAAGACGACCATCCTACAGTTGAGAATAAGATAATTAACACCCCCGTTTTCCGATTATGACTTTGATTAGACAGCCAGCGTATGGAAATGCTGATTTGATAGAGCAACTGAAAGAGAACATAGTGCCTTTGAGTCGAGGTAGGTCAATAACAAAATTGGTCAATGCCCTACTGAGGTCCCCATCATCAACGGCAAACATCAACCATTTTGATCATAAGATGAAATTGAAGGAGCAGAAAGACCAATTGCAGAAGAGGATACTAGAATCAGACGATCTAGATGACCCACTACAAGCATACATTGACTACATTGACTGGATTCATTATAATTACCCACATGGAGCTAACACTGAGAACGGGTTGGTAATCCTTCTTGAAGAATGTACAGCAAAGTTCAGAGATATACAAAACTATAAAAACGATCCAAGATATTTGAAGGTCTGGATGGAGTACACAAACTACTCGGACACGCCAAAGGATGTATTTGTTTATTTGGCAAAAAAAGATATTGGCACTCAGTTGGCATTGTACTACGAGGAGTTTGCTAATTATCTCGAGATGCTGAAGAAACTCACCGATGCGAATCAAATCTACGAATTGGGAATACAGTCAAACGCATATCCCCTAAAAAGATTACAAAGGTCATACACTGGGTTTAAAGAGAGGGTTGATTTACAAATTGACGCAGTAGCAACCACGTCGGAAGTAGTACGGGAAGTCCTCGGATTGAAGAGAGGATCTCGGATTGAATCTGACAATGGCGATATGATGCTGCGAAGGAAAAAACCCAAGCATGAGGTTTTTAAAGATGATGATGAAGACAATGGTCAAGATTTGAATGGTAGTATTTTGAAAAGCATATTTGGAGCTGGTGTCAACGAAGATTATGAATTGAACTCCACCAAACAAAGGATCAAAGAAAACGTAATATCCGCAAATACTTGGATGGGACAAGTTTTGAAACAAAAGGTCACTACTCTGTCAGTAGGGAGCAAGATTCCAATATTTCGTGACGACAATCCGAAGCAACTACAGACAAAGAAACTGATCATAACAGATAGCAACAATCAAACTTATACCTTGCTAGAGACAGAGGGAAAGAAACCAGAGAAAGTTCTTTTGAACATGGATCTAGTTTACCCAGATGAGTCTCACGAGTACAGCTTACTTGAATTACTAGGTGCCGTGAAAACTATGGAAAAAGCAAAGCGTTTGGCATCTACTCAGGAAATAAATGAACCCCAACTTGTTCAAACTTATGAAAACGTGGTTGATGAAGATACAAAAACTATCACATTGGCTTTGAATCATACAATGCAAGAGAAAAGTCGGTATGGAAATGATCCGACGATAACTGTTAATGGTAATATGGCTCATTCTGAATTGCAAAGCATTTATAATGACATCGGACAGGTTTATGACTTTGAAGAGGAAGAAGAAAAGTTCCCGGAGCCAACTGTTACTGACTATGATGGTTTTGTAACGGAAACAATGCACTCCCATATCAGAAATGAAGAGATCATTGGTCCAGAAAATGATCTTGTCCCTACTCAAGTTGACACTCAGCAAATAGACCAAATAGCCACTCCACCAACAGACATAGAGGCGAGCTTCGAGGCTCATGGAATGAGTTCACCCTTTGTTCATGAACCTAGTACGGTCTCACAACCGATTGATCCATTTGATGTTAATTTACAGGAAGGATTTCTCAACGGTTTGAACATTCCCATTTCCACGTATGCTGGATTTTATAATAAATCAACAATAACAGTAAATCGAGCTGCTAAGATCCGGAACATCACAAATAAAAATCAGACTATAAACAAGGGATCTCTGATGGCAATAATTGATTATTGTGGAACCGAACTATATTGTCTATTGCACGAATTGGGCAAAGGTGGATATGGATCCGTTTATTTGATAGAGGCAGCATCAAGCGGGGATCTCAAAGCATTGAAAATCGAATCACCATCGAGCAGGTGGGAATTTTACATTTTGCAGCAGATTCACCGAAGGTTGATTGGCGAACCACAGTTTAAACAAAACTTTTTTATCGGAGTGGAGGCTTTGCACTATTTTAAAGATGAAAGCTTTTTAGTTTTGGACTACTGCCGTCAAGGTACGTTACTTGATGTGGTGAACAATTATAAAAACAATGGTTCTTTGGTGGATGAAGTGTTGGTTGTCTTTTTAACGATAGAGTTGATGAAGATTTTGGAGTCGTTGCATTCTGTCAATATTTTGCATGGCGATTTAAAAGCCGATAACTGTATGATACGATTTGCAACTATTGACAATGATGTTTGGAGCGAGAAATACGATAGGAACGGAAGGTTTGGATGGAGATCTAAAAGTTTGACATTAATTGATTTTGGGCGAGCTGTCGATTTGAATTTGTTCTCCAATGGTACAAGGTTTATCAGCAACTTTAAAACTGACGAGCAAGATTGTCCCCAAATGAATGAAGGGGCGCCTTGGTCGTATGAGGCAGATTATTTTGGACTTGCAAGCATCATCCACACGTTGTTATTCGGCTCGTACATTCGAGTGAAAAAAATAGAAAATAAAATTAAACTAAACGCTTCTTTTAAGAGGTATTGGCAGTCGGATTTGTGGGATGAATTGTTCGAACTACTATTGAATCCGTATGAAGAAAATGAACGCTATTATAGACCCAAAAATCACGAACTCAGCATAGTACGCCAATTATTCGAAAACTGGTTGGAAAAAAATTCCAAAGCTAAACATTTGAAAAGTATAATCAAGACGGTTGAAACCGAGCTTAATTCCAAAAGCAAAGAAAGAGTCGGATAGGACAAAAAAAAACACTGAGATTGATATCGAAGAATAGTTACTTCAACACCTTAGCTATAAACGACTATCTATTCCAAATAGCTTAGTATTAGTACACGCGATAAGCAGTTTTACTTTTATTATAGAAATAATATATCAACCTAGCAAATAAATGTCGTACATTCTTATACAGAGTGGCCCTCCTCTTCAAATCGCAAAGTATTCAATCTTTGGTCAATAATTGCGTCAACATCTTCCT
Source organism: Candida frijolesensis (assembly GCA_030557105.1). Lineage (NCBI taxonomy): Eukaryota > Fungi > Ascomycota > Pichiomycetes > Serinales > Debaryomycetaceae > Candida > Candida frijolesensis. The sequence goes on along the minus strand of JAKTVH010000058.1, from coordinate 10,591 downwards.
CTCTATTCTTTCCAAATGCCTTGGAAATTGACCAGCTTCGCTGTTTATTTCTTATTTTCACTCGTTTGCCACTGGGAAGGATCTCGTATCCATTTTCAAATTGGGTGACCCGAGCCTTGAAATCGCTCGAGTACACGTTGACACCTTCCCCACTAGGAGGCAATTCGTGCTTCATCGGATTAGTACCTGCTCGTTTTCTGCTAATTGCAGATTGTAGTTCATCACTGTTGTAGCTATGTTTGTCGACCATCAGCTCATCCTCAACTTTTGATTTGGAAATCATTCCTAGTTTGGCACCAAAGGTTTTGAAAATCTTAATGATCAACATCTTGGTAGTAGACTGATCACGCGGGAAAGTCCAACTTTGGTACAATTCCTTGAATGCTACATTTTCAAAGAACTTTCTCAACTCCAAGTCTTGCTCATATACACGGAAAATCTCATCGTCGTTGGGTTTAAACATAAACTTGAAGACTTTAATCAATATGTCAAACAATAACGGAATTGTAAAAATCATTAATAACGCTGCCCACCAACTTTGATCGTGGCCCCAAGTGATTAATCCATAATCCACAAAATAGATGGGAGATAGTTTACTTCTGTACAATCCCATTATCAACACGTTCCAGATACCCCAGCCACCAACTGAAATTATAAAGGAAGCCCAGGCCAACCAATTTCTATTTTGCATCTCTAGTAATGTGCATTTTGCATTTATCACGATAACCAAAACTGTGAATGATAGAGTTCCAAGTGCAAACGTAGTGTTATCACGCAACGAAGTGAATCCCCAAACATAGTAAGCTAGAAACGAGATCCCGACACTCTGAAATGTGGCAAGCACCATCCACGAAACAAAAATCTTCAAGTTGAATGCTTGATACAACCGTCCCTTTGCATAAAGCTCTGGCACTGCCAATAATGTTGCAGGTTTAAGATCTTTGTCAAACATACCTACACAGATGACCGGCAACGACGTGAACAACGTATTGAACATGGACAAGGACCAGCTTTCGTACAAAGACGATCCGGAAAACAACGTGTTCCTTTGGTAAATACATTGCGTCAAATAAAACAATAGCTCTTTGTAGAATGTGCACAAGACAAACTTGGACGTCCTCACGTAGTTGTATCGACCATTCACGAGTAATAGCTTCAAAAGAAACCTAAACTGTGCGATGGCGTAATCGGCCGAACGTGCTGCTTGTAAACCTTCTTTACCAGTTATACCAACTCCGATATCTGCACTTTGAATCATGGCTATGTCGTTTGCGCCATCACCAATCGCAAGTGTCACAGCATCCTTTCTCAATTTTCGAATAGCACTCACCATATTTGCTTTCTGAGATGGGGAAGCACGACAACAAATAGTCGAGTCAACTTCGACACACAATTCAAGAAATAATGTTAGCAATGTGGGGTCCTGCTCAACCTCAGTTAATGTCCCACCATCGATAACCAAGACACTATGCGCCACTCTTCCTGCCTTAACTTCCTGGGTCGAAGATGTAATTCTGTCTGTTAACGCATCCTTCCCTTCGTCATTCGAAAGTACAACAACGGTGGAATAATCCTTGATAAGACGGCATGAGTATCCAATATTTATAGCTGTTTCTCGCTTATCACCCGTAAGCATCCAGAGCTTAATACCTGCCCTTCTTAGTTTGTCAATTGCTTCGCTCACGCCGTCTTGCAATTTGTCTTCAATAGCTGTTGCCCCACAGAGTTCTAGATTCACTTCAATTTTTGCACCTACTTCCTCAATTAGCTTTGCTCTGTTGCTCAATGATGTTTTTGCCTCACCATATTCATTACTCCACGACTCGTACTCGTTCTTGTCTAACCACCTAAAGGAATAAAGCAATGTTCTAAGCCCCTCTGTCGAAAACTCCTCAATATGTTCTAATGTCTTTTCAATCAAGAATTCTTCGTTTACAAGAACTTTGTCGTTGGGAATATAGTGAGGTGGAATATCACCTACTGCTGTATTTTGCTCAGCAGAATGTGTTCCCGAAGGCATACTTGGCACTGTTTCGTTTCCATTCTCGGTTTCAAGATTATATTTTTTGGACTGTTGAATGTGCAAGGACTTCCGTGCTTTCAAGGCAATATCAGCAATCTCTTCTTCTTCAGTACCCATTAATGCATTGTCGATGGTGTTCATTCGTGTCGAGCCACCGCCATTACCTATGCTTAGACTTTGACGGAATGACATCCCTGATTTGCGGGGCTCAATATCTTGTGATAATCTTGACTGCAATATAACCTCAGCTTCCTGGGTTTTTCTTTCGGCTGATTGTTGCGAAATCTCTCTGGCTTTGGCTTGTGCCATTTGGGTATTCTTTAACTTTTCCAAGATGATGTTGTCTGCACCTTTACAAAGCAAGCAAATTCTGTTATCAGGGAATTTAACAATAATGGACATTCTTTTTCTCGCCGAAGAAAACTCGATAACATCCAAAACTTGATAATCTTCATACTTGGGTTTATGATCAAAGCCGTCGGGGTATGTCTTTATCGTTAACGTATTGTTTTGTCTGTTAAAGACAACAAATCCCAAGTCTCGTGCTGCTTGCACCAAGGCCAACTCGTCCGGGGAAGCTGCCTGGTACGTGATGGCACCATCTTCTGCACAATTTTCGCCGTCACTTACCAACTCATCCTCGTTGTCTTCTGAAATAGATACGGATCGATCACATCTCTGAGTCAGCTCTTTATCCTTCTTCCTGGGTAAACATGTATTACATAAAGCAATGGACAACAAAAAAAACTTTGTTTTCATTGAGAATAAAGTTTGTGGATGGGATTGGATGTATCGCAACAACTGCAATGAGGTGGCTGAATCTTGTATCTTGTTAGGTTGTGCAGATGAGGCCCATGCAACCGAGCTCGTACGAGCAGGTGTTGCAGCATCCATACTTTCTCGAACAATCGAAGTTGTGCTTGTTCTCGGAGTAATGTCCGATGAAATTCTACTGGCCGTGGCTTTGTGGTTCCCAGCTATCAGTGAACGAACATGCATACTAATTCGAGGAACTAATGGGGGTGTGAATTGGCTATTTGGATTTTCTCTCCCATTCAACATGATGTCTAAATCATGCAACCAGCTTACCCCACATACACTAAATTTCCTAAATATCATTTTGTTGTCTGTCAATGTACCTGTCTTGTCACTGAAAATATAGGAAACTTGTCCTAATTCTTCTAATATGGTTGCTGTTTTTGCGTCGGCTGGAGTATTGGACTCTACGTGGTACATGTCAATATCGAATTGAAGGAAACACAATTGCATAACTTTAATTATTTCCATGGTAACATAAAGGGACAACGGAATAAGGGTATTGTACATAATAATAAATCCCATCAAGGTAGCCGCAACACCCGCATCCTGCCCAAACAAGTACCATGCCCTATCCTTGTAACTCTCAAACTGCAATCGTTGCGCCATGGTCGAGAATGCAGACAACATGATCACGACAAACACCATAAATATCACAATGTAGTTGATATTCTTCTGTAACTTGGGGGCTTTCGTTCGAGGATTCTTTATATTGTTCATTCTAATTTTAGTTTCTTCACCAGTGAAAATTACTAAACCAAGAACTGAACTTGTATTTCTCAAAACACTGCCACGGTATACCACATTATCTGGTCCAAGAGGGTACTTGACTCCATCCAAAATAAATGAACCTTCAAAGTTATAAAGGTCTTTGTTGGGGTCTTCGACAGTGATTAAAGTATGCAAATTCTTTAAACCCGTCACAGTCAGCGCTCTTTTAGCGAGCTCTCTGTGTGGCATCTTCGGTTTCAAATTAGTTTCTCCATCAAGTGCCATTGTCTCGACAAATGCCTCGTTGGTTTCTGATTCACTAGTGGAAATCAAAACCACATCCGACGGAAACCACTCGTTTTCATTAATCTTTATAATATCCCCTACCTTAACGTTCTTCCATTTCGTGGAGTATTCCCTAAGATTATATCGTCTCATCATGTCTTTGTTGGTATAGCTCATATCTTCCTTATTTATCGAATCCTCCAAGTCCGATAGCGAGGAAGTCGATGAAATATTGTGTATTGATAAAACGTTGTCATGATTCATGCTACTCAGAGCAACAGGGATAGTTTCTGTCATGATTGTAGCAATAGAATGGGAATCCAAATTGCTCAATTCTGCGTCTTCCTTGATAAGCGAAGTTCTTTTGTTGTTTTCCTCCTTATCGTGGCCATGTCTTTTCCAATCGTCAAAGCCCTCACGTGCAATCGATATGGACATGAATATACACAATGGGATAATTGTTGTAAAATGACCAGTGGTGGACCATCCTGGAATCATCTGCATAATGGCAACCACCATAAAGTAGCAATTGGCCACTTTTGAAAATTGTGCTCTTAGCTGTTTGGGCAAGAATGAATATATGGTATACTTTGATGACGTGATAACATTTCCAATGTATGCTTGGTTACTCCTCTCATCAATGTAACAGCCGGCCTTCGTATCGTAATACTCGTCCTGATAGTAGGAATTGACCGAGGGAGGTGAGATTGCAAGCGGAATTACTCTACCTTCCTCTGTAGGAGGGAGATCCTTTATGTGGAGAAATTTGTTTTTGATGTCGATTAAGACTTGATAGAATCTATTATGAGTGCCATATCTTTTCCAATGGGATCTTTCTTTCTTTGAAATAAACGACAAGCCACTGGTACTCGATCGATTGGATTCCATAGTTAAATGTGTTGTTGATTTAGCCAAATGTGTTTGTAGGTTTCCATACAGCTCGTTGTTTGGTAAGATATGCCCAGATGAAGGTTCGTCTGCTGCTTCGTGAATATTGATTTCCGGCGTTACTGGGAAATTTTGAAGCTCTATATTCTGATCCGAGGAACCTGGCTCGTTGGAAGTACCGGAGTGTACATTTGCTTGTGAGTGGGGAGTTTCTGTTTGTTGATCCTGCTGTATATTGAAAGCTTTATTGAAAAGTTGGGTTCTTAATGACAAGCCACGTTTTCGTCGGGGCTGATTCGGGACTCGAAGTGATTCATTCGTTGCACTTTGACTTAATTCAGTCTGCTCTCCAGACTCTACCCTAATCGTAGGATCAGGATTGTTGTTGTCTTGTGAGTTCTTTACGTTGGTTGACGTAGGTGGGAACGGATCGTTGTTCATGTTTGTTATTAGATCAAAGGAATATTGTGAACATCAATGAAACGAAAAAAAAAAAATTAAGAACTGCTGGCAAATTTATTCTCCCTTATGGCAATTCAAGTGGTTCTTCTTCTAATAGCCTCTGTATCTAGTCTTGTGATGTAGCCAAGCGTAGAATACGGTTATGAAATATTTGGTTTTAAAAGAAAAATTTTTTGTTAGGAGTTGAATAACTTATAGTGATTCTCTGATTTGGAGGGGAGGAAAAAAAAAAAAAAAAGCGAAACACATAAACTGCTCTGGCAAGGAAGCTGGTGGGAGTATTGAGGCGCAAGACGCTTACAAGACGTAAGAATACCTTGCTGGAATCTAAAGTGTAGTTCAGCTGAGGTATGAATCAGAGGGACCACCAGTTCAAAAAACAAAAAGAGGGTCGTATTACTTTAAGAATGCTCTATAAATTCCTATCTTTACACTCGATCTATCTTTAGCACTCGCTGGTGCTAGCTGCGCCCGGTTTGGCTTAGTTTAGTTTCTGCTTTTTTTTTTCTTTTTGTTCGGCTCTGGCTCTCGTAAATTCATATACCCACTAAGGGGGGAAAGTGGAAAAAAAATCACGAAGGGGGCTTTTAGCAGCGTAACAGAGAACGCGTCGTGCTATAACAGACTTTTTATTTTTTTTATTGCAAACAACAAAGATTAAGAGGATATAGAAATATACCTATAGAAAAATGAAATAAAATGACGATGAATAAACTTTGCCACAGGTGGTTCTGGCATACCGGATCACAACCGTGAGGTTATAAAATGATAAATCTAATTGGGCAACTTAAAAACAAGAATCTCTTGTGGTTGCTTATTTTGGAATGTACCAAACTTCTTCTTGGGTACAGGTGCTGTTGGTCAAAGAGTCAATGGACTTCATGTTACCGGTCAATAAACTTCCTTGCAAGAGATGGTAGTACCAGATTTCGGAAATGGAGTTGTTCAAACAGGCAACATAGACTTCGGCACCATGAGCCTTTTGTAAGGCAGCTTGGATATCAGACAACTTGTATTTTCTGGCGACTGTTGGGTAAATACCAGCCTGAGCCAAGAATTGGTATGTGTCTAATTGAGACCAAATTTCGACGGTTTTCTTGTAGTAGTTGACAACATTCTCGAAACGGCTGTAATTACCAGTGAAACAAGATGGCAGTAATGAATCGTAACACGTACCATGTTTGTTGTATTCATGTTCCCAAAGTGCAACAGAAGCCAGGTTGTCGACATTGGATGCAATTGAGTCGACCCAGTACTTGGACATGACTTCGTATAATTCAACTTCTTTGAATTCGTCAACTAAAACATGAGTAATGTTGTCTTTTTCATCACTGATTTCGAGGTCAGCGTTACAGTACTGGGTGTAAGATCCATTGTTCATGTCATTCCAAGTTCCATGAATGGTGAAGGTTCTTTTCAAGTCGTCATGGACAGACTCAATGTTGCTTTTGAGTTCGGCATCGACCACGTCCTGGGTGGAACCGTTGACAGCAATTTCTAACAAGGTGGTGTTGTAGTCCCAGAATTGGGTCAGTAAAATTGTACCCATCCATTCGTAACAACAGGAATATTCTTCTGGGATGGCTGATGTGTTTTGACCAGACCATGATCCCTCGGGGTTATCGTTAATAAAAGCAGAACAGTCTTGAACTGGGTAGAGGTTACCTTGGGAGGACGAATCAGCGGAAGTTCTTTGTCCATGGAAGTATTTACCAAAATATGGGTTCACATAAGGAGCTCCAAGAGCAACCGGAGAAAGGGCGACCAATAAAGCAGATTTGAACAACATTTTTCGTTAGTGATGATTGTTTCGGATCTTTAGGGCTCCAGGTAATCAATTGCTGGGAGGGAAAAATGAATGTCTTATATAGATTTGGAAAATTTCCACCTAATTTTGTTGGTGCCGTTTGCAACCGTGGAATTTAGGGGGGTTGCTCCAATGGAACAATGAAATAAGCTATCATGCATCAATTGATTAATTAATTTCATTGATTAAGTCCCATGTGGGTCCATCTTGGGGGTTGTATTTTTTTTTTTTTCTTGCTTCTGTTTAGATACCGACAACTGCCAAAATGCGTTTCAGTTTCCTGTCAATTTTTTTATTTTTTTGCTCACCCGTTTGCATAGACATTGTCCGCACGGATCAAGGCTGATGCACCATTACCGGCAGAAAACCAGAGAGTTTAATTATGATAAGCCTGGTTTATCAGTTGTATACAGCTTATCTTGATCGAAGAGCAAAACGGAGGAATGTGGGCTTAAATGCCAATTTAAACGAAGAGAGACTTTTGGGTGAAATCCTGGGCCAGGGCACAAAATATCTATTGCTAAAGCTACACATTGCAATTGGCAGTTACTGGAACAACGGGAACTATTTACATGGGTAATTTACAAGTAGCCCACGTTGTAGAGTGGACCAAAAATGGAATTTTTAATTACGTTTTGGTACAATCCGATTCCCATTATGCGGGTTGAACTATATTTTCAAATTCTGTGTAATCGCTCATGAATGAAACGGTTATTCACGCAATCTTATCCTCTGATGCTTTCATCACCTTATATGATGGACCAAATAACACTGCAAACAAAGGATGTGTCCATCCATCTCTCAGCAAGCCAAAGTAAAACATTTTGATGGTGCAAGTTTTGCCAAGGAAAGTCTTCACAATATACGGTGCATTTAATTACAATCAGGGGGGGGAAAGATATGGCCATGTGCCAAATGTGTATCTACCAAATTTAAATTACTAAAGTTTGATGAATTGACACAAAGTTGAGATTCTCCATAATGAACGATGGCCATTGCAAATTGGCATCGAATGATGAATTTTAGTTCACTTGAAAATCAGCAATATGGAATCAGCCAAATTCTCATCAATAGTTATATTGGTGGATAACGGCCAGACTCGCTGAATACAACATCTGTTAAAGGCATTTCTCTCCATTTGCTACAACATCCCTAACAAACGTAACCGGTCAACCCCACAACTGGAACCTGAACCATAATCAGCAATAAAATTCAAGCTTGAAAGCCCAATTAATAATGAATCCCATGGTGGTGAAAAGGATAATGTTAACTTGGATGTCCCGTAACAACTAAAGGAAATAACGTTGCAACTAAGTGACCTTCAGATAAAGGGTACCTCATTGAAAGCATCTGCTACCAAACTCGAATAAGGCGACTGAAAATAATGGCCAGATTGCGTTTGCTCATGTAGCCACCTCACACCTTACACTGGTGAACAATTAAAAATCAATCAAATGCAACATTATTTGGACATCTTGCTGATGTAACTAGTGAATACGTCAGATAATGTGGGACGCGAATTGAGACACTGTAGTACGAATAGCAGCCAACTCTGATCATATATAAATAAGATTTATCCCGAAGACACTACCCTTGCACGTCTGTGTCTTTGTCGTGGCCAGGGTTTCCCATTTCATTTTTTATCTGGTAGTGTGACCCTTACCAAAAAAAAAAAAAGAAGTGAAAATTTTTTCAAGCTAAAAAAAAAAAGTTCTCTTGTTCCAGTTGCGGTACAATTGGCCCGCTGCTATGCGGTGTGCTCGTTTTTTTCTTTCCACTCGTCGTCGACAAAATTTTTCAGTTGCCGAATAGTTTTACTTCTTTTTGATTCTTCCTGATACGTAACTACGTTTATTCAACAAGTCAATCCATACGCAAAATGTCTATCGAAGAAATCCCACAAGGTGCTGATGTCAATGTCATCCCAAAGAACGAAAAGAAAGCCAGAGAATTGATCAAGAAATTAAACTTGAAACAAATCAAAGGTATCTCCAGAGTCACCTTCAAACAAAAGGGTAACTTGATCTACGCCATTGACGCCCCAGATGTGTACAGATCCGCTGCTGGAACCTACGTTGTCTTTGGTGAAGCTAAAGTTGACGACATGAACCAAAGAATTGCTGAAGCTCAAGCTCAACAAGCTCAACAAGATGCTTTGCAAAAGGCTGCTGCTGACGCTGGTAAAGCTGAAGATAAATCCCCAGAAGCTATCACTGCTGACTTGGAAAAAGCTTCCTTGGGTGATAAACCAGCCGCTGACGAAGACGAAGAAGAAGGTGATGTTGACGAAACTGGCTTGGATCCAAAAGACATTGAAATTGTTGTTGAACAAACTCAAGTCTCTAGAGCCAAAGCTGTCAAGGCCTTGAGAAAGCACGACGGTGATATGGTCAACGCTATTATGGATTTATCTTAGGCTAAGCATATTTTTAATTCGTTAGAGACATACAACTAACATGTATAAATATATATTATATATTATACTATCAAAGTAATGTAACCTACGTCATGAATTCTCTTCTTTAGCTTCTGATTTTTCACTCTTCACCACATTGGGAGTATCTTGTTGTTGCGGGTTGACCCCAGCCGTTTCGCCATCTGTATCCACCGCAGCCGTGGACAGAGGTTCCTTGGGCAACTCGGACTGCAATTGCAATTGGGCCTGGTCAAACAACATGCCCTTGCCATTCATTGCTCCACATTTCCAACATTGGAATTTAACGTCACTGGGGCTCTCCGTATGAGGAGGTGCCAAGCCATTATGCGTAAAACAGTGGCAACAAATCAAAGCGTATCTATTTTCCACAGCTTCACTGTTGTCTGACCCAATTAATATATCCAAAACTCTGTCCTGAAAGGTCCTTGCGACCGGTTGTTGTGGAACAGCAGGAGGAATTAGTCTATTTGCTGATTGTGGTTGTTGGGTCAGAGGTGAGCCGTTGTTTATTGGGATTGGATGTTGTTTCGGTGGTAAATTCAATCCATTACGTACTTGTTCCCTGGTAGCTGCAACGTTCTTTTGTCTGTTCCTGAGCTGTTGCTGCTGTTTTTCATTGACTTGGTGTTGCGGTTGCTCTTTTCCTGACTTTTCATTTCCATATTTTCTGATCAATTCGTTTGTTTTATTAAAATTTGTGATGTTCTTCAACTCCTCAATCTTCTCTTTGTGTTTGCCTTGTAAGCTCTTTAAACTCTGTCTTTTACTGTTAATAAAGAACTGGAACACGGTGTCGATAGATTTCACAATCAATGTGGCCAATAACGGGAATCCGATGAGTATTAACAATCTCTTATTTGATTGATTGGAGACGAACCAAGCAACTCTATTCTTGCCTGCTGTATTGGATGATGTCGTCAAATAAAAATATGAGACCATGAAAATGTAAATTATAATCAAATATCTTGTGGTTGCCCTCCTTGATAACTTTTGTCGTTGTTGCAATCTGATTATCTGTTGCTTATTGGCGTTGATGTTTTCAGTTATTGAAGTCAACACTTTTTCAAACGAATCGGGATTAAACGACTCCTTCGAGCTAAACATACTGAAAACCCCCATGGTGGCAAAAAAAGATGAGAGGTTGGTGATGAGCTCTGACCAA
>JAKTVH010000057.1:5066-55529 GCA_030557105.1 Candida frijolesensis | reverse complement strand
GACAATTAGTAAATGCATGGACTTAACACCCGGGAATGCTAATATTGCACGACTACATATGCATTGTTCATTGGTTTTAGTAATATGAGGTGATCATTATGGATGGTACGGCTACGACCTACGGCGATTTTTTGGTTCACACATTGTTTGCAAGGTTCATTTCCTTTTTTAAGGAAATGCCACACTCCCCGTTATCGTAACCTTTTTGTTAATTCTAGATTGCATACTTTATGGATAGGGATGAGAGAGAGGAGTAGGAGGGGCGGGGAGGCTTAAATTATCTGGCATGACCTTACATTTTGGAGATAAGCAAGTTACAATATACTTTTACTCAGAGCGGAAATTGGAAATCGTACTATCAACGTTGTTCGGATGGTTGTTTGGATCCTCTATTGTTGCTAATATTTTCGCAGTATACGTCATATAATCTTCTTGATATCTGGTGGTTGTAGGTAGGAGATATCGATTGCGGTCGCGGTAGAAGATAATTGCGATGTGTTAGGCAGAAATTGGTGTTTGTGGTGCGCTTTCTGGGGTGGTAAAATAATGAATGGTCTACAGAGAACAATAGTACAAAATATCCCAGATAATAACAACAAGGGAACTTTTTACAAAGGGGGTCCCACGTTTTCTCTCCGATGTATCACAAAAGTAAATGGACAAAGAGATAGCACCATAGAGAACGTACTTTCATATAGAGGCACAACGGGTTAAATTCACGGAAATGTTAAAATCTTATTGGCAAAAATGAAAATGAAAAATGGAATTGGAAAAAAAAAAGCCTTCTTAGTTTAGGAAACAAACAAAAAGCAAAGTGAAAGTGAAAGTGTAAGTGGAAAGACAAAGAAGCGGAACAAGTTGTCAGTACCATTTTTGCAGCTTCAACTGCAACAACAACGGTAATTAGCAACTACTCGTAAAGGGTAACAAAAACTGAAACTGAATATAACACAATTACAGTTAGTAACTACTATCACCATATCTATTACTACCGTTATTAATGTTCCATTAAATTAAAATAGATTGCAATGATCTTTCTTTCTTTTTTTTTTCGAATTCTTACTTCGTGTGATTCATGGTAATTTAACTTGATCTACAACTACGGTAGCTCCTTCCATTTAATTGTGAGTTTAAGTTTTTTAAGAGTAATATAGTTTACATTTCAAAACAATAAGAGTGCCATTAGGTTTATGGGATTAGGTTTTTTTCTTGGTTGCGTTTTTTTTTGGTATTTATTCAATTAGACCTAAATTCCAATTTATCCAAATTCCTTATCCCACGTTATACAATACGGAAAAATCAGAAATAAATTTCTTAATGTAGACAAAGGAAGACTTGGCATTGATCATGGAACCCTATCCTACTAACCAGTAATGCACTCAATGACCTAACAATTGCAGGACTCGCCTGAGGAGTAAAACGCAAGATCCATTATTATGCCCTAACATCATCCTACATGATGCACAAGACACGGGGAGGTTGTTATCGTACATCTTTGTCCAAACCCCACCATGATCATGAATTAGCAATGGAGCAATTGAAATTCCATATAGCCGTCACTCTCCATTTTATTCCATACTACAATAGTAGTAGTAGTAGTAGTAGTAGTAGTAGTAGTAGTAGTAGTAGGAATTCGCAAACGGATGTCCAATAAAAAAGAAATGCTCAGGCGATAAAAAAAAAGGAACGCGTGTGGCTGCTACGAGGTGGCGGTAGCAGTGGAGGTGACAGAGGTAAAGCAGTGTAAGCAGTGTAAGCAAAAAAAAAAAAAAATTGCAACCACTGGGAATTTTGCACGACAAAGTAAGAGAGCGATGAGATGTAGTAAGACATACTACTACAAGCACATACAAAGTTCTGGGTATACCAACAGGCGTTCTCTCACACACGTGTGGTAGAAGAGTAAGTGTAATGTCGCTTGAGTACCAAAAAATCTGTGACAAAAGTGTTTGAACAGCGAACGATTTCAGTTTGGAATTGCCAAGAATTGTGAGCCAATTTATTTCGAATGCAAAAAAAAAAAAATAAGGAAAAAAACCACAACAACCACCACCAAGGAGGGACAGAGAAGAGCAAGTTGGATATGGATTTTCTTAGTGATGATTATCGTCTAGTATCAATTGGTAGACAATGACAATTATATGTATTGGTATGAGCTGTGGTTTAATATTAGTAAGTTAATGAAAAAGCAGTAGAAGAAGAGCAGAGCAGAACAGAACAGAACAACAGGAGAGAACAGTTATAGTAATACCAAGAAATAAAGTTGCCAATTTTTTTTGTCTTTTTTTTCTTGGAACCAAATGCAAAAAAATTTAGTCAAAGAGAACACATAGCACAGCAAAAACATTAAAGGAACGTTGAGCACATGTGGTTAGAATAAAAGGAACAAAGGAATTGGACAAGACAGATCACAAAGGCAATGAAGGATAAAGATAATAAAGAAAGAAAGGATACGCTTCTGAGGTAACATTGACCTTCAATTACTATGGTATTTCTTTTTCTGCCTTTATAATTTTATTTCCTTCTCTGGCTTTGGCTCTTGTTTCTCCCCTGTAAGTTGTGAAATATAAATATTGCAAATATTTTCCTATTTTTTGTTTTATCAATCTTCCTTTTTTCTTTTCTTTTTTTTTTTTTTTATTCCTTAGATTATAACAAGTTATCAAATCATCTACTAGTCAACTAATCTCAGAATCACATAGCACAACTAATCACAATGGCTTTACATCAGTTTGATTACTTATTCGCAGTTGCGATGATTTTTGCATTCTTGGATGCTTGGAATATTGGTGCCAATGATGTCGCCAACTCCTTCTCCTCCTCCGTTTCTTCCAGATCTTTGAAATACTGGCAAGCCATGATCTTGGCCGCCATCATGGAATTCTTGGGTGCTGTTCTTGTCGGTTCCCGTGTTTCTGATACCATCAGAAACAAAATTATCAACGTTAACGTTTTCTCCGATTCCCCAGCTGTCTTGATGTTGACCATGACCAGTGCCTTGGTCGGTTCTTCCACTTGGTTGACCATTGCTACTTCCATCGGTATGCCAGTCTCTACTACTCACTCCATTGTCGGTGCCGTCATTGGTGCTGCCATTGCCGCTAAAGGTGGTAGTAACATTGTTTGGGGTTGGAAAGGTGTTTCCCAAATCATTGCCTCTTGGTTCATTGCTCCAGCTATTGCTGGTGGTTTCGCTACCATCATCTTCTTGATCTCCAAGTTCGGTGTCTTGGAAGTTAAAAACCCAAAGACTTCATTGAGAAACGCCATGTTGTTGGTTCCATGTTTGGTCATGACCGCTTTCAGTATCTTGACTATGTTGATTGTGTGGAAAGGTTCTCCAAAGTTGAACTTGAACAAATTGTCTTCTGGTACTATTGTTGCTGCTATTTTCGGTACTGGTGGTGTCGCCACTTTCGTCTACTTCTTGTTCTGTTTCCCATACTACAAGAGAAAGTTGGTTCACGAAGATTGGACCTTGAAATGGTACCACATCTTTATTGGTCCAATCTACTGGTTCAAATCTACTGATGACATCCCACCAATGCCAGAAGGTCACCAATTGACTCAAGATTTCTACAGAGGTAGAAGATACGATGAAGCCGGTAACTTGATTGAACTTAACGGTACTACTGGTCAAACCGCTGTTGCCAACGACAATGCTGAAACCGCTGATGAATCCAACTCTGATGGTGAAAAGACTTCTGCTTTGATCAGAAACCAAACTATTCAATCCGACTCTGAAAAACAACAACCAACCACCCCAGGTGCCGTTGCTTACACTGGTGAAAACTCTAGATGGCCAAACAAATACCCAGCTTACTGGAAATTGATCAAAGAAGGTCCATCCAACTGGCCATTTGTTTTGTTCTTGATCTTCACCCACGGTATTAGACAAGATGTTATTGCTAACCAAGCCAAATCCAAAGATGCCTTATCCGGTAACATCCACCAAATGCACACTGCTTCCAAATACTACGACAACAAGATCGAATACATGTACTCCCTTTTACAAGCCATCACTGCTTGTACCATGTCTTTCGCTCACGGTGCCAACGATATTTCTAACGCCACTGGTCCATTAGCTACCGTCTACTTGGTTTGGACTACCAACACCATTGCCAGTAAAGCCGAAGTCCCAGTTTGGGTCTTGGTTTACGCTGCTTCTGCCTTGGTTATCGGTTTATGGACTTACGGTTACCACATCATGGCTAACTTGGGTAACAAATTGATCTTACAATCCCCAGCTAGAGGTTTCTCCATCGAATTGGGTGCCGCTATTACCACTGTCATGGCTACTCAATTGAAGATCCCAGTCTCCACTACTCAATGTGCCGTCGGTGCTACTGTCTTTGTTGGTTTATGTAACAGAGAATGGAAATCTGTCAACTGGAGAATGGTTGCTTGGTGTTACTTGGGTTGGTTGTTCACCTTGCCATGTGCTGGTTTGATTGCCGGTATCTTGAACGGTATTATCTTATACGCCCCATCTAAAGGTGTTACTTACACCATGGGTTAAATTCCAAAAGCATCTTATTAATAATTATTAGCACACCATTTATACAGTTTTCTTTCTTTCTTTCTCTCACCCATTTCTCTCCTTTTTTTATCTTTCCGTATTATAATTATATATTTCCAAGTTTTTAATTTTTGTGTTTAGAAGAGTTTATAGAAAATTTTAAAAGACCTATTCATTTCGTTATTTTCATACATTTGTAGTGCTATAGTAAGAACGAGAGAAAACAAAGGAGGAAAGGTAGTTACTATTCTACGGGATTGTATTTTGTTTGAGACTATATATTTCCGCTTATTTCGGCCGAATTATCCCCGTGTTGTTGTTCTGCAGTCGTGTAATTCCGGGAATAACTGTAAGTTTAAATTTCAGCCACAATGGACAATTGTTGGGAAAACCTCCTTTCAAACTCAAACTAAAACTCATTCCAAGTCCAATTGTATTTTGACAGGTTTATTTTTTTTTTTTTTTTTACTTCTTCTTATCCCACCATCAACCTACAAAATGGCTTCCAATCCACCTGGCAAATGCTGTGCTGAAGGCAACTACCATGAAGGCACCCCAATTGGTACCCACAAAACCATTTTTGGCTTAAACACTTACGTCGTTGGTGATTCTTCCAACTCCAAAATCATTGTCATTTTGACAGACATTTACGGAAACAATTACAACAATGTCTTATTAATTGCTGATGAAATTTCCAAATCTGGAACTGGATATCAAGTATTAATCCCTGATATCTTGAAGGGAGATCCAGTGGTTCCTGGCGATGATTTACAAAAATGGTTACCTAACCACACTTCCGAGATCACTTCCCCCATTGTGAACGGCTTCTTACAAAAGGTTAAGCAAGAACTCAAGCCTACTTTCTTAGCTGGAATTGGATATTGTTTTGGTGCCAAATACGCCGTGCAAAATTTATCCCAAAGTGGATTTTTGGATGCTGCTGCTCTTGCCCATCCTTCATTTGTATCCATTGAAGAAGTTAAGGCCATTAAGAGACCAATTATCATAAGTGCTGCAGAAACTGATCCAATTTTCTCTCCAGAATTAAGACATCAAACAGAAGATGAATTGGCCCAATTGAAAGGAGTTAGATACCAAGTGGATTTATTTTCCGGGGTGGCACATGGGTATGCTAATAGGGGAGATATCTCTGATCCAGTGGTTAGATATGCCAAGGAAAAGACATTGAAGGATCAATTGTGTTTCTTTGAAAGTGTCCAAACTTTGAAGTCGTACTTATAGATTGTTCATAATTAGACATAGACAATGTTAACTAGAATTTGATGATTGCTTTTTTTAAACTACGTATTGTTGATGTATGGGATTGTTCTCACATCAATTGTTATAAACGATGAAGATAATGTAGCCTTGGCCTTGTCATTGATAGATTCGAAAAGAAATTTGCACAACTCATCTCAAACTTTGTGCTTGTTCTATGAGATGAAGCTTAAACTCTAACTTAGAAATATAACGAATGGCTTGTTCTTCTCCCTGGCTCCTAATAGGTTCAAGTGCTATTAAATTTCTCCCTAATGTAGGAATTCAATTGAATCCTAACAGATATATGTTGGCAATCTCATCTTATCTACATAACGCCGATAGAGGTTGTTTCGAATCGACACAGGTTGGTGAAAGGTTAATTGGTGTGTGCTATGTTTATCCGGGGAACGGAAAGTGCTCCCCCGCTATCTGTTCCATTGCACGCGGCATCAAGTTTTTCCTTAATTCCGCGCAGTGCTAAGGGGTGGACATCCCAGTTTTATTTGTTGCTTCAAGATAAAAGATAAAAGATATTTCAACAGTTTTTCTTTCCATTGCTTTACCCTACCTTGTATCTTAAACTTTCATTGACAATGACTTGCGAAAAGGAATTGCCTTTGTATTTGAGTACGGAATCTAGAAAACGTACCATTATTAGACGTGCTCATCATTTCGGATTACTAGCAATTTTGTTCATCTTGATTATCACAAGTTCATTTGTCACTTATCGTTCCAAATATTTCCCCCTGTCAACACCAAAGGCAACCTCACCATTATCATCACCAATTGATATCTTCAAAGATTTCGTCAGTGATACCATTGGTATTGATTTTGCACCACATCAACCAGATTCATTATGTCCAATCGTTCCTAAACTTGACCCCACAAAACATCTTTACAGCCCCGACACCCTTTCTTATATCTTGACCAACAAGAAATATCACAAAAAAGTCAGACGTGCTCTCTCAGGAGCGGTACAAATACCTACTGAAGTATACGATGGCATGGAAAACCCTTCCTCAATAAAATCCTTACATGAATTATATAAATTTGAACCACGTTGGAAATCGTTTGAAAAATTTCATGAATATTTACACGATACTTATCCGTTGATTCATAAACATTTACATTTGAAAAAGGTCAATAAATTTGGCTTGGTATATACTTGGAAAGGCACCAATTCTTCCAAAACCAAACCAATCATGTTGATGGCCCATCAAGACGTTGTTCCTGTGCCTTTGGAAACGGTGGATCAATGGAAGTTTCCTCCATTTTCTGGCAAATATGATGGGGAATTCATGTATGGACGTGGGGTCAGTGACTGTAAGAACTTGTTAATTGGCATTATGAACACCATTGAATTATTATTACATGAAAAGAAATTCAAACCAGAAAGAACAATAATTTTGGCATTTGGATATGATGAAGAAGCTGCGGGAATGGGGGCACAAGAAATTTCCGAATATTTGATTAAAAGATATGGACCTGATTCTATGTTACAAATCATTGATGAAGGTGATGAAGGATTTCAAGAAATTGAAGGTGTGAAATTCATCTTACCAGCAACGGGAGAAAAAGGTCATTTGAACTCAGTTATTGAATTATTTACTCCTGGTGGGCACTCGTCAATACCTCCAAAACATACTTCCATAGGAATCATGGCCCAATTGATAAATCAAATTGAAGATCATGATTTCGAACCAATTTTGTCCAATGTTAATCCGGTATTGGGACAATTGTATTGTCTTGCAGAACATTCTCCCAATTTGGATAAATCACTCAAGAGTGACATATTAAAAGCACAACTTGATGCCAATGCAAATGGGAAAGTTATCGAATATCTCACCAATAACAAGGAAACGAAATTTTTAATCAGAACTTCTCAAGCAGTGGATATTGTTCAAGGTGGTGTGAAATCAAATGTCTTACCAGAGCATGTTTCGGTATTGGTGAATAGTAGAATTGCCGTTGAAGAAACCGTTACCACTGTGGTTGAAAAAATCAAAGGGGATATTTTGGCAATTGCAGAGAAATTCAACTTGGGGGTTATTATCAACAACGAAGAAATCCGATCCATTGACTCCAATAATGGATATTTCAATTATTCGTTGGTGGAAGAATTAGAACCAGCTCCAGTATCACCTATAAATGGTGAAAGTTGGGAAGTTTTTGGTGGATCATTACGGTATTTATTTGAAGAGTTGATATTCCCCGGTTCTAATGATACCTTTGTGGTGGCACCATTTTTATCATCGGGAAATACAGATACTAAGAGCTATTGGGAATTAACAAGAAACATTTATCGATATCAGCCAAATATTGGTGCCGTTGATAATAACATCCATTCCGTTAATGAGAAATTGTTGTTTGAAGGTCATTTGCATATCATCAGTTACTTTTATTTCTATTTACAATTGTTAGATACCTATGATGATTTCTAGATAGACAAAACTTGAATTGAATAACGTAGTTTGTATATTTCCTTCATTACCCCTATATACCCCCCAACGTCTCCTAATCAACCGTCATATATATCAACACTAGTTCTGCGAGCGATATAACGGAGGCAAGCGTACCTTTCCATGACCTTCGCAAACCCCTGAAGAGTGGATTCAAATAACAAAAAGCGATCCATGGAACTATTCAAGTTTGAACAACCCAACGGCACAGGAATTGGAATTGCAGAAGACTGATTTTCCATGGCTATTATTGGATAGGGCATCCATGTGTTGTTGTATGTCCTATATACAACAACGAATTTTCAGAACAACAATAGAATTGAAATGGGATGATCGTATTAACCCATATGGATATGGTCCACTGATCTAGAATTTTATGCATCACACAATAAAAGACTGGATGGAACAGCAAATATCAGCCTTTCCGTAGCCGAGGTGAATCGTATCTTGAGCCTTCCCCACCCATACGCTGACATCACAAAACCATGTGTGTAAGTTTTTCACAAAGGGTGCAAAATCTTCAAAATATGCCATGTATTGTAGTCAAATTGAAGCCATTGAATGAGACGTTTATTCGAGAGGACAAATGGTAGGTTTATATCACTCAAACCGTCTATTTTGACCCTATTTGTATATATGACCAAAAAAAAAAAATTGACAGGGGTTCCCCCGTGTGGACTCAAATGCCCAATTTTTTGAGACTTTTGGAAAGTAGTCAACCCTTCGGCCATGCTCCAGTTGCTTGCCGTCCTCATTGTAAGCTTCAATAACCCCTTGGACGGCCCTCCAGATGGAAAAAGGAAGGAAAGAAGTGGTGACTAGGCACTCTTCCTTCTGTAGGGAAGCTATGTTAGTATCAGAACTGAACATGTGCTATCTATATGGGTAGAATACTCATCTGAGGGTTTTCATGATTTAGATGAACGAGTTACTGATTAAACCATAGCTATATGGATTGCATAGCTAACTTTATGGCGGTTAGTTTATTAATCGGATAAAACTTCAGCAAAAGGATTTTTACTATTGTGATCGGATATATAATGTGTTGATATAAAGACTAGAAAGAAGAAGCAGAAAGTGTTGTAAAAAAATAAAGAAATTTTTTGGAGGGATTTCGGTGTGGTTTTGTAGGCGGTGTGTGCATTTTTTTGCAACACAGACTTAGTAGTGCAAGTTGTAACTTGATATTATGTCGTCAAGAGAAATGTCGTCGCAATTTCTTTTTGTAACAGAACTACCCCATGTGTGGATGTCGCACTCAGGGCCATACAATTAAATGGAAGAACTTTTTTATTTTTTTTTTTTCAATTTCGTCCCATCTCTCAACCCCATCATCACATCACATCCCATTTCTTATCTTCCTTTCCCCAGGATTCTAGCGAATTGAGCAATCAGGTACACAACGAGATAGTACAATGCATGGCCGTCAACAAAACTCTATCAAATTAATTGCGGGAAATTCCCATCCTGCATTATGTGAACTAATTTCCCAAAAACTTTCATTACCCATTGCTCGTATTGGAGCATTCCAATACACGAATCAAGAAACTGCTGTTGCCGTTGGAGAATCGGTCCGTGATGAAGACGTTTATATTATTCAAACCGGTTGTGGGGATGCTAAAATCAATGATTTCCTAATGGAATTACTTATGATTATAAATGCATGTAAAGTAGCCAGTGCCAGACGTATCACCGTTGTTATACCTAGTTACCCTTATGCTAGACAAGATAGGAAAGATAAATCCCGTGCCCCCATCACTGCCAAATTAGTGGCGAATCTTTTACAAACTGCCGGTTGTAACCATGTTATAACTATGGATTTACACGCTTCACAAATTCAAGGTTTCTTCCATGTTCCCGTGGATAATCTTTATGCTGAACCTTCGGTGTTGAGATATATTAAAGAGCATTATAATTCTGATGAAATCATTATGGTTTCCCCCGATGCTGGTGGTGCCAAAAGAGTGGCTTCATTGGCGGATAAATTGGATATTCAATTTGCATTGATCCATAAAGAACGTCAAAAGGCTAATGAAATTTCAAGAATGGTGTTGGTTGGTGATGTGAAGGATAAAATTTGTCTTTTGATTGATGATATGGCAGATACTTGTGGTACATTATGTAAAGCTGCCGATGTGTTGTTGGAAAATGGCGCTAATAAGGTGGTTTGCATGGTGACTCATGGTATCTTTTCGGGTAACGCTGTGGAAAGATTGAATAAATCAAATATTGAAAAAGTGGTATGTACTAATTCTTTGCCTATTCAAGATAAAATGGATCAATGTGTTAAGATTGAAATGGTGGATATAAGTTCCACTTTGGCTGAAGCTATTAGAAGATTGCATAATGGTGAAAGTGTTAGTTATTTGTTCAATAATGTCCCAGAGTAAATAATGAAAGATACTTCTTGTTTTGTTTTCCTGACCTGAATATACTTATATATACAATGATTAATTATACATGTACATGCATACTCCCAATTCAAATAAGATCAACAATTTCTCTTTTCTTCATGTCTTCTCTTCATCAGCTTCAACCATATACCATGTAACTCCAACACTCAATTGGAATGGATTGGTATCCAAACTTTTGAAATTCTCTTCTGTAACTTTATTTTCAATAATCTTTTTCACTCTACCAATAAACCAATCTCTTGTAATAGCTTCGATCGTTTTCAAGAAATAATGTGGAGCACCAATATTAAATGCTGCCCATGGTTGCAAATTATTTTCCTCCACTTCCGTGACTGTCTCACCATTGGCATTTGGTGGTCGATCAATTCTTGTTGGTAGAAACAACACCAAATCATTCTTTTGAAATCCATTCAAACTAATCTTAGTATTAAACTTGTGCATTAATTTTTTCAATTCTTGTTCCTTGATTTTATTCTCTTTGGTTTGACGTTTGGCAAAACCTTCAACATCTCTGAACCTCTTGGCAATAGCGTTTAGGAAAAACCTCATCGTATTGCTACTATCTTCTTGTAATTGGACATTATTCCTAAATGACATGGTGTCTAAGAACCGATCAAATTTGTTTCCCTTCTCAGTGTCAAATTTAAACATCTCATTGAATGCTTTGATCAATTTCAACGATTGATCATTATATCTGTCCATTGTTGAATCACTCTCATTTCCCGATGAATAACTATCGGGTAATATTGAACTCAATGGAGGAATATCGCCAATCCAATTCATTTCTTTCTCAATATCTTCAATAACTTTAGAAGTAGGAGTATCTACAGAAATAATCAGTAAATCCTCTTCCCCACCACTGGAAGTTCTCTTAGATTTCAATCCTTTAACTCTCCTAATCTTGTAAATGTTATCATCTTTGACCAACAATAATCCCATTGATTCCAAAACAAAACAATACTCCAAAAAGTATTCAAAAACTTCTTGAATCACACGTTTGATATCATTCATAAGATTGATAATCACATTATTCAAATCATTGATTAACATATCGTGTCTCTTTTGTTTTGTTTGTGTCAAATCCATTAAATTCTCATAATCCTCAGTAACTTCATCCAATTTACCTTGCAAAACTTTCATGTCACTTGTAAATTGATTGCGTTCTTTGGTAAACTCGCCATCCTTAGATGACAAATTGGATAAAAGATCATTTTTCATATGGATTGCATCATTCAATTCATTGCGCAAAGACGTTATAGTTTTATTCAAATCAGAAACTTCTTTTGACGATGTGGTGGTTAAATCCGTGAAATGACTAATCTTTGTCTCCAAGTCTGTGATTTGACTGTCCCTAGTAACCAACTTCTTTTGAAGCGCTTCAAGTTCTGTATGGTCCAATTTATGATCCAATTTATAAACCCGGAATTCTTCTTCTTTATCATTGAATTTCTTATTCAATTCATCAACTTTCTTTTGATTTTCTAATTTCAAATTCTCAATTTCATTTTGCAACAGGGCAATTTTTTCATCTTTGGATTTGATTTGCTCATATAACTCTTCATTTTTCAATTGTAATTCGTTATTGGATTTCTTAAGTCGAATATTATCAATATGCTTATCGACAACTGAAGAATCCAAAGTCTGTGACTGTTTCATCACACTTCCACCAATAGCTCCAGTTCCAGTTCCTGCCAAGGATGAAGAAATATCTTTATTACTGGAAACTCGACGCAGTAGTAACTGGGTTGGATCTGTTCTTGGTGGTGTTATTGATTTGGGTTGAATGATCATACTCATTCTATTATCTACCGATACGCTAGATGCTCCATTTCGGATAACTGGCCAATTATTCAAATTTCTGTATTGTTGTTGGTGTAATAAATTCTCAAGTTTCTTAATCCTTGATTTTAATCCTTTAATCAAATTTAAATCAAAATCAATAGCTTCATCCGTTGTTTCGCCGTCGGTTAAATGTTTCAGTTTTTCGTCACCAGTAAATGAGGTAAATGTACTTAAAGATGAAATAATCCTCGTCACTTTTTTCATATTGTTAGTGCAATTAATCAAATCTTTGAAGTTTTTGTTCAATAACTCCACAAAGTTATCGGAAATTCGAGATGTTTGTACCAAAGCAATATACTTGATAATATCATCTCTTTCAATTTGCAAATCATGAAGGATACTAAAATTGTTCTGTTTGTTGGAGACAAGGGTAACGTCGATGTGTGGCAACGCAGTTGTCAAAGGTTGGTCGTCAATCAAAGCTAAAAAAGCTCCAAATTTCTTCCACCAAATTCCCCGAAATAGTTTTTCATGTTCAATGATAGTGGAAAATTGTTCACTAGCATTATTTATCACACCTTTGGAATAGAAATCTGACCATTCAAATTGACGACGCTTTTCAATTAGAGAAAATCCAAACAATAATGGCATATCAATTGTAAGTGATAGGTAATCTTCATTCTTCTTGACGTTGTTTATCGTTTGATAAGTAACCTTTTCTTCAGCCTTTCTTGCTAGTTGTTGCTGTTCTTGATCATGGTCATCACCTTCATTTGGTAGAGGGTGGTGGTCTGCCGTTGGTTCTTCTTCTGCTAATCTCCTCATTTCTGACTTCACGTTAACCATTCTCATTTGAACATTTGCAATTGTGTTAAATAATTGACAACTATTTTTGATAATCTTGACTTTAAATTTTTCCAACTCAAGTAGGTTTTTATAGATGGTCCTGGAATTATCATAAATTGCTGCTGAATAAACGTCTCTGTGTACTTTGAAAACTTGACTTAAATCTGCCGGAGATAGATTCTCAATATCTTCAGTAATACTTTTAGTGTTTGATTGAATAGTTTCCAAAGCTCCTTGAAGATTTATATTTTTGAAGTTCTTTATGGACTCATTTCTTGACGTCTCAATCAATTTGTCAACTTTCATTTTATCATCGTTCACACTATTAATATCCTTGCTTAGATCGTTAAATTTGTTGATTATTGCTGGTAAATGCGTTTCAATGTACTCTGCTGATGATTTCAATTCGTCTTGATTCAAATAATCACTGAGTTTAATGGTTATGTGACCAATTTTAAAACTAGGGAATGCTTGTAATTTTTTATAATTTTGAATCCATGATTTGTGTAATGTCTTGTAATTTATTAACTTGATGTAGTTGAAGAAATTATTGAAATTTTTTTCAATTTCGTTGGTAAAATTTCCTGCAAATTGGAAAATGGTATTCAAGGACTTGAATATAACATTGATTTGCTTAATCAACAGTCGACAATATTCTTCCATAACTAAACTATCCTGTGATACTGCCCTTGCCCAACCTTGATTAATCTTTAAATTGCTCGATACGTGTTGCTTTAAAGGACCATTATTGTTGCTACTGCTCAAGGCAGATTTTTTTGGTTCGTTAAGTAGACGATCAGATTGTGTGTAGTGGTTGATCAATGAGGAATCAACGGTCGAGGCAAACAACCTCTTATCGTATACAAATACCTCTGAGATGTCGTTGATCAAGTTGTAATTTAGTTTTATCCCAAATGACGTCAATAGAAACAAGTTGTCTATGTTATCAATCAGGTAGGATTGCTGTAGAAACTTTTTAAATTCCGATAAATTATGAAACCGTACCGGTTTGGTGATTTTGATAGACACTCCATTATGAGCATTGTTGATAGTAAGGTACGATATCTCTGACATATTGAATGTGTGGAGCCACAATCAAGGGGGATAATGACAAGAATTATGCAAAAAAAAAAAAAAAGATACAGGGAAGGGAGGCAAAGATGGGGTTGGATAAATGTGAAGTGACGATAATCAGAATATTTTTTTTTCAGTGTATGAGTCGTGGATGATGATGATTGGAAATCTGGTTCGTTAACAGGTGATGTTTCTTGAATACCAGAGAGGTGATGATTGTTATACTTCTGCAAATGATAATTGGGTTGTAGAAAAGTATGGCTTGATAAGAAAAAGTGCCAAATCGTTCTATGTTAGACAGACAGCCAAAGAGAGAAACAAAAAAAAAAAGAGCAAGGCGATTTCCCCTGCCTTGTCTTTTTGTATTGTTCTTACTACGTCTCACTAAAACTATTTTCTAGTGCTGAGTTTCAGCCCCCCTTCGGCTGAGTCGAATGTTTGCACTATTAAAGAGAACGATTCTTAGAGGGCACATTAAACAACAACTAGACGGTTATAGAGACTATGTAGTTGTAGAGTAGTGGTTGCTTCTCACTACTAGAATGGTCACGTGAGTTTTGTCTCCGTAAATCGGCAATTAGCAGCATCGTTAATTTCTTCTTAATTAAATTCAGTCATAGCTGTTTTTATAATAAAGAGAACCCATTATAGAAATCAAATTACTATCTTATCATCCTCATTCTAAAGCAACACACAGCCCTAATCGTTTCATACATGGTGGCAACAGCAGTCCATTATGTACATTTGCAAAAAAAAAAATACAAGGGTCGTGCAAGTTGTTCACAAATAGAGGCAGAAAAAAAAAAGTGTATCAAGAACTTGACTTCACTCCAATTACCCACGGCCAAAACTCAACCTTAATCAACAACAAACCAAACAACCTATATTCTTACTACCACACAATATTATAATATGTTGGACAGTACATCACTTGAAGTGATATCTCGATTTAAACAAGCATTACTTAACAAACAAGCTGAATCTGAAAAAGCAAATGGGAAACCATCCATTGAAGGAACAGAAACATTGCCAATTTACAATCGAGGATTAAAATTATCTTCATCGTCATCTTCATCGTCATCATCGTCGAGAATAATTCCTTCTATTGTACCATCTAATAGTTACCAACCTTTAAAATCCAAAACTACCGAATACGATGGGAAGAAATATACGGTGTTGACTAATGAAAGTATTGAGAATGATAATTTACGAAATAAAAGAAAATGGAATCAAAGATTTGGCGATAGGAAACAACTTCAAGATACCGAAGAATTAGAATGGGGATCTGAAGAAAGAGTCCACGAGGGAGATGATGAAGACCAAGAGGATGAAGTTGTTCATCCATTGAAAAAATCAAGAATTATTCAATTATTATCCCCATTAAATCATCCATCGGAAATAATATCCCATCCAGCAATTTCCAAAACTTATAAACTGCCAATATTGTCAAAACTTTCTATGGAATTGATTGAATTGATTGAAATTGAACAGAATAATTTGAATTGGTTGAATAAATTATTACAAGTTTTAAATGGTGAAGATTGGTTTTATTTATTAGAAGAAAATATAGGATTGAAAGAATATGATCATGGATTGGATGAAGATAAGAAGAAGAAAATCGAAGAAAGGAAATTAAAACAAGAGAAAGAACAACAACGGCAAGGGGAAGACGGACAAGGAAAACAATTGGACAAGGAAATAGAACAATCGAAAGATCAAGCAGGAGGAGAAGGAGAAGGAGACGGGAAGAAGCCACATGGGGGGATTTTGGAGAAACTGGCGGTGGAAGTGGAAAAGAAATCATCAAATGAAGGTGAAGATGAATTTGAAGATGAAGAAGAGAATGCAGCCGATCCATTTTTTGCCTTACCTACAGCTTTGAAAAGATACGAAACTTATCAACAAAGTTTAGAATCAAATGATCCACTAAAGGAAGATCTTATAAATTATCTTCAAGTGAGTATTCAAAGACAACATGAATATATCAAGAATTTAACGCTGTTAAGAAATGGATTTGTTAGGGCAGATCGATTAAAGAAAGATTTATATAAATGGGGAAAAGAAATGCATGATAAAAAGAGTAGTTAATCGGAAGTCAAATGACACCTACAGTTGTAAACATATATGTACGAATATATTTAATAAAAAAAAAAAACAATAATATTATATTACAAAAGACACAACAAGTCTCTTTATCCTATCAAACTTATGAACTAAATCTATAACTTTTCTTACTCTTACTACTCTTAATCTTCTTCGTCGAATTTAGGAGCCAAGTAGTATCTCAAATAACCACCAGTTTCCATTTTAAACTCGAACAAAGCAGGAGTTTTATCAGCCATTTTAATGGTAATAAAATTGGATAAAGTAGAAGCCTTAACAATATCATTCAAATATTTCAAACCAAAGGTTAAATCAACAGGATCATCCAAATTAATAGAAACATAATCAGTGTCGGAATGGTTATAAGCTTTAACAATAACACTACCGGAACCATTTTCACCTTCGGAAGTGAATTTAATGGAGTCTTTAGTTACCATAATACGTAAAGATTCACTTAAATTTTTCAAATCTCTCACAAGTTTAGCAAAATCAGCACTTGGCATATTTATAACGGCATCATATTCCATATCTTCAATTTGTAAAAACTCGGAATCGAAATCTATCAATTTCAAAGAATATTCACTGATTTTATCTTTACTTTGATCTTCAAGAATAGTCATAAGTTGATCAGGAGAATCTTCAGCTAAAAGTGTCAAGAAATCTTCATTATTGGCAGATTTAACAATTTTACTGAAACTTTCCAAATCAACACCCAAGGTAATTTCTCTATCACATCTATAGTCGGAAAAAGATGAAACGGAGACTAATAATGAAACCAATAAGACACGGGAATCATCGACGGCTTGAACAGTAATACCATGTTCGGAACAGTTGAAATTACATTTCTTGACGGAATCTTTAATGGCTTCAACAATTTTCTTTAATAAAGCAGCAGTATCGAATTTACCTTCTAACATTGTGAGCAATTGAGTATATTTTGGAATTGGTAATAGGTGATAATTGGGAAAGATTGGGTTTTTCTATTAAAGAAGAAGGAAAAAAAAAAAGTGATGAAAAATGGTGTGAAATATAAATTCCCTTCAAAATAGAGAAAAAAAAAATTATCATGACGCGGTCTACGGCGTGAAGCGCGTCACACTTAAAAATGAACAAAAAGTACGTGTCCAACTGTTCAAAAAAAGCTTGTAATAATCCTATGTATGATTAGGTGTGATAAAATTGTTTAAGCTATTTGTAGAGGCATATTCATACTAATGCGGACAAATTTATTCATACCTTTGCGCACTGAATGTATTATGTGGCGTTACCAGATAGTTTAATTCCAAAAATGTTTAATGTATGGTATGAGGAGAACTCATCTTCCACTTTGAATTAAATATTTTGCTCAGTGCAATTATTTGTGTTGCACTAGTCTGCATTAAATGTATCAAGGCTGTACCTACTCAGAATGTACGAAAACTTTGTCGTGCTTCTAAATTCTAAAACACACCTAAAAAATATTTTCTGCTCATTTGGTGTTGGATGCAAAATTACGAAACAACCGCAATTTCGATGCTGTTGGTGGTGTTTCCACGTGATTATCTACATGATTTAGAGTAATTTTCAGAAAAAAAACGGTCAGCAGTTCCCCCATGGTTGGTTTCACACCCCAGAACACGCCTATTTCGGGCGTGACGGGGTTCCCCTAAGGTCGGTTTTTCCCCGGAAATCACGTTTTTCAACGTGCCGGGGTTCCCCGTCCCTTGGGGTTTTCCCGAAATCGCACCAAATTCGGCGCGTCGGGGGGTGGGCTCATTTGGGGCGACCGTTCCCCCAAGTCTTTAGGGGTCTGGGGAACCCGGTCTGGTGAGAGATGCGACTGAGGGAGCATTGTCCCGCAGTTAGGTCCACAAGGGACCCACTATGTACTACCTATATGGCTATGTACCTATGTACCTATATATCTATTTAGTACCTACATAGTATTGTGGCAGCCAGATAATGATTAGCTATCCCAATTGAACCCAAGCAACTGGTGACTAGCCATTTTCCTATTGCAGTGTCACCGCCAATCCATAACCGCCTTTAAGATGTGGATTGTATTCAAAGTAAATCAAGGCGGTGTTAGACCTTCTCTGTGTGGCTCTTCTGTAAATACTCTTGAAGGGGATGGATTTTCATTATACTCCACATGCACCAGTTTCTAATATGAATGGACATAAGATAATTGGATATTGGATATTGGATAACTACCATAAGGATAACCGCCATAAGGATAACAATCAAACCAACAAACCAGGATATTAGGGAACCAACAACCAACATAAGGATAACCAACATAAGGATAACCGCCATCGACTAATTATTAAAATTGTTAGTAAATCATTCAATAATGCAATGGAGAAGTTAAATAAAATACCTTTTAGTGCTCTAGGAAGACTATATTGATCTTATTTGGATATGATTAATATTGTATTGATATGAAATACAAGAAACAAGAAGAAAAAAGTGTTGTAAAAAAGTTTTTTTTTTGGGGAAATTTGATCTCCTTTTATAGT
Source organism: Candida frijolesensis (assembly GCA_030557105.1). Lineage (NCBI taxonomy): Eukaryota > Fungi > Ascomycota > Pichiomycetes > Serinales > Debaryomycetaceae > Candida > Candida frijolesensis. The sequence continues at coordinate 36,574 of JAKTVH010000057.1, read as the reverse complement.
TGTTTTTTTTTGGTATGGGCGGGTAATTCTGATAACACAGATATAGTGTACAGTTTATATGTAGATTGAAAGCGGGGAAGATTTTATTTTGTTTGTGTTTTCGGGAATAAAGACTTAATTTGTGCAGTTTATATGTGTACTGAAAGAGGGGAATGCCTTTTTTTTGTCTGTGTTTTTTTTTTACAGCCATTTTTTTTGACAGCTATCTGGGCGGCTAATTCTTTAACTATGAAGTCGATTTGTTTAACAAATGAACTTGTATTAATAACCTGCTATCATTGGTTTGTGCAATGAAAAGAGTAATAGTTATATTTCTATAATAAAAAGACTATAAAACCTATATAGATTTCTACTACTCTGTATATATGTTTTAGTTATGGGTAGTGTACTTAGTACCAATTATAATCAAATATAATCCAATAGGTGCGACAAAACTATTCGTACTAGGTCAAATATTCAATTTGAAGTAACAAATGAATCATGATGAAACCATATATCATACATTATTGGGGTGAAATTAGTTGATCTCGCATTATGAATATACAGCGCATAGTGATATTAATAAGTTTGTCCACCTTAGTATGAACATTTCTCTACAAATAATTCGATTAATATTATCGTACTACTATAAGTCAAATGGAAAAAGTCTGTCTAAAAAAAGGCAAATGCGTATGTATGTGAGTTATGTACATTAGTCATAAATATGCTTAGTTATACGTATATCTATTTACGATTATACAATTGATGGTAAGAAGGCTATTCTCGTTCTTGCCTTTTTACTAATGGGCAAGATCAATCTATAGGCGTCATGGGTATTTAAATAATAGCGATATAATCGTTTTGTTCGTAAAAACCCAAAACTTTCATATAAGTTCAAAGCTCCTTGATTAATTACTTCGGTTTCCAACATGATTTCATCGACATCATCACATTTTTGCATATTCTCAATGGTTAATTTCACCAAATTGGAAGCTATCCCTTTTTTCCTATATGCTGGATCAATCACCAACATTCCAATATACCCTCTCATTCGAACATTTCTATGTGGTTCAATTTTCGATATGATAACACCAATGATTTTATCAACATCGGGTTGGTTGAGATCTTTGACGGTATAACAATATTGGGGCCAGTTATTTAAGAAATACCAGTAGACGTATATGGAATAAGGTTCTGATAAATGTAGGGAGATTAATTTAGATATTTGGTTGAATTCATCTTGATCGTTGACATTGAATTTTTGGTACGTTAAGCCATTGATTTCAGTTATTAGGCTCATTTTCAAAAAAGTAAAAGTAAAAGTAAGACCAAAAATGTTAGAATGGAGATAAGTAATAAGATGTTAAGGGTAATTGCAAACCAATTGAGTGAATCAATCAAAGATAATATGACGAACTGGAAATAGGTAAAGTAGAACAAAACAAAAACGTAGAAATGTAAAGGTCTCACGTGATGATAAAGATAATGATCGAGGATAAAGTGATAGTAGGAGATGTGTGAAACAAAAACGAAATTGATTGCTAATGTAATGAATCTGATATGATATGACTATGATCTGTAATAATGCTGTCTGGTGACGAATTGAATAATGTGGAAAAAAAAAAAAAAAAATTTGTTCTTCCATGCAGTACATAGTTAAAACAACTAGCACCTGACCAGACTGAAATATTGGGGGGTGAGAACAGTGAGGAGGAAACAAAGTAAAACAGGGCTCCACTCGTCCTAAAACATTGGTACTCGCACGTCTTTTTTTTTTGTTGTGACATTTTTTTCACACCACCACTCACCTGCAGCCAAAAAAAAAAAAAAATACGGTATGGAAAACAACGACCCTTAGTTTCTCAAAGAAAATCACCGTGGAGGTCACGTTACCAGAGAAAACGGTTTGTATCGAGTAACCAGTAAGAAATTGGTAATTGTCATCCTTAACCAAGTAATAAAATGCAGTAATCAACTGGTTTGTAGTATTTGTAAGTACTTGCGCTTGCTCGGATGTGTTTTCCAGGTGTTAAGTGTTTTTTCCCCGGCGTTGTACGGGTAGTGATCGGAGGAGAACAAGATCCAGGAGTACACACGGGGCACTAACATAAGAGAAAGAGACAGTCATTGTTTAAATTTTACCCCGAACTTCAACGGGAAAAGACAAAATAATAGAAACATAAGAAAATAACTAAGATCTGCTAAGTAGTATCATGGTAAATAGGAGTGGCCCCAAAATTAAAAAGAAGAATCTACCAGAGAGTGTAGCATGACGTAAGAGTAGTATAGGTGAAGATGTTATAGTTCGGAAGATAGAAGTCCAGTGTTATCAAAGAGAAAAAAAAAAAAAAAAAATCTTTTTCATAATTAATATTAAAAGCAATCAACAGTTGATGAATTGATTTGATTTGATGTGTTGTGAAAAATTTCATGGCGTCAGATGGTGGTGCGTGTGGTGGTGTGTGAAAAAAAAAAAGGCGCCGGAGAACAACCGATTATTGTCACTGCGTGGTGTTAGTATATTATTTTGTGCCACCAACCAAAACCAACCCACTCTCACTTTAACTCTAACTCTCACTCTCACAACTGTTGCCCGTAGTTTCTTCAATTTTTTTTTTTCCCGTTCTCCCCCAAATTAATATATAAATTACATTACAAATCCCTTAACAACAATTTTTTTTAACTTATTTTGGTTGTCCTCTTTTCTCCTTTTTTCTCTTTATATTATCAACTAATTAATTCTTTTATTAATTAACTTATACCAATTACCAATCATCAATTATCTACAATGGCTCCTCCTGCAGTTTTAAAGAAATCCGGTGTTATCTACGGTCAAGACGTCATTGATTTGTTCAACTACGCCCAAGAAAAAGGTTTCGCTATCCCAGCCATCAATGTCACCTCTTCTTCCACTGTTGTTGCTGCTTTAGAAGCTGCCAGAGACAACAAGGCCCCAATCATCTTGCAAACTTCCCAAGGTGGTGCCGCATACTTCGCCGGTAAAGGTGTCGACAACAAAGATCAAGCTGCTTCCATTGCTGGTTCAATTGCTGCTGCTCACTACATCAGATCCATTGCTCCAACTTACGGTATCCCAGTTGTTTTGCACACTGACCACTGTGCTAAAAAATTGTTGCCATGGTTTGACGGTATGTTGGAAGCTGACGAAGAATTTTTCGCTGCCAATGGTATCCCATTGTTCTCTTCCCACATGTTGGATTTGTCTGAAGAAACCGACGATGAAAACATTGCCACTTGTGCCAAATACTTCAAGAGAATGGCTAAAATGAACCAATGGTTGGAAATGGAAATTGGTATCACCGGTGGTGAAGAAGATGGTGTCAACAACGAACACGTTGAAAAAGACGCCTTGTACACTTCCCCAGAAACCGTCTTCAAAGTTTACGAAGCCTTGCACCCAATTGCTCCAAACTTCTCCATTGCTGCTGCTTTTGGTAACGTCCACGGTGTTTACAAACCAGGTAACGTTCAATTGAGACCATCCATTTTGGGTGACCACCAAGCTTATGCTGCTAAACAAATCGGTACCAAAGATCAATACCCATTGTACTTGGTTTTCCACGGTGGTTCCGGTTCTTCCCAAGAAGAATTCAACACTGCCATCAAGAATGGTGTTGTTAAGGTCAACTTGGACACTGATTGTCAATTTGCTTACTTGTCCGGTATCCGTGACTACGTTGTCAAGAACATTGAATACTTGAAGACCCCAGTTGGTAACCCAGAAGGTGCTGACAAACCAAACAAGAAGAAGTTCGACCCAAGAGTCTGGGTTAGAGAAGGTGAAAAGACCATGTCTGCTAGAATTGCTGAAGCTTTGGAAATTTTCCACGCTAAAGATTCTTTGGCTTAAATGGACATGCCAATGAATGACATGAAGCAAAAAAAAAAAAAAACCGAAATATAATTAAATAAAGTAAAAAATTTGTATAACATTATAATAGATATTTAAATTTTAAAACTATTATCTAAAGAAAGACGTAATATCCATATGGTTGTACATTATAGGTAATAATTACGTGTATAATGTATGTATTTATATTTATATATACAAGTAATGAAAATACCCATCTACCACACTTTTCATCATCATTTCTGTTGTTGTCATTCTATGGAAAATCTACCTGCTGTTATTAATACTACTGCTTTTCACTATGCTTTGAACTTTTTCATATTCAGGCATCGAATTATAAGGATCGAATTTAATCTTGTGATGGTTTTGTAGATAATCACCAAGGTATACATTTGTCTTAAAGTATTTCGACACACATCTATCGATACATTCTTGTTCACCTTTAGTTAATTCACCTTCACCATAATGATGTAATAAACATTTTGATTCACAACGTGACATTAATTTATTAAATGTGAATGACATTGCTGTGAATTGAATCTCTGCTAATTTGATCTTCTCTGGATCGATTCTTGCTTGAGAAAATTGGGATGCACTACCAAGGAATACTGACATGATGGGATATTATGGTATGATATGGTATGGTATTAGTGGGAGGAGAAAGAGGAGGGTGTTGTGTTTGTTAAGGGAATTTTATTGGAGAAATTTTAGAATTTGAAGATCTTTTTTTTTTTTTTTTCGTTGGTAAATTTTTCACAACTATTTTTCTCCCTCTTCGTCCTGGTAGGGCGTGGTGATGGTGGTATAAATAGTCTCCCTTTTTTTTTCAAACTACTCTGCGCTTATTACTTGTCATATCCACAGTTTTACTTATAACCAACTCTTACAATGCACGTGTTATTAACGAATGATGATGGTCCATTAAATGATAAACTGTGTCCTTATATGAAATATTTCGTTGATGAAATCCTCACATCCACCAATTGGGATCTTTCAATAGTTGTTCCTGATCAACAACGCTCCTGGATAGGTAAAGCTCATTTTGCAGGTAAAACCCTAACCACGAGCTATATCTATACCAAAATTTCCACTCTGTCACCAAATGATAAAATCAACCATTATGAAGGTCCATTTACACATCCAGAGCCTTCCTATCATAACAATCCTAAAGCATATCAAGAATGGTGTTTGATCAACAGTACACCTGCTGCATGTGCCGATATTGGTATTCATCATTTATACAGTCACACAAAGGGTAAACCTATTGATTTAGTCATTAGTGGACCTAATTTTGGGAAAAACTCAAGTAATTTGTATATCTTAGCAAGTGGTACCGTGGGGGCTGCTATGGAAGCTGTAACTCATGGGGTTAAATCAATTGCATTAAGTTATGCATTTAATAATTTAGACCATGATTATTATATCTTGAAGGAAGCAGCTAAGATATCGGTTAAGTTGATTGAGAAATTATATCATAAAGAATTGAAGGATTCTAAGGAGATTGATTTATTCTCCATAAATATCCCGTTGGTTGATTCTTTGAAGTTGAATAAAACTAAAATATCATATGCTCCTATTTTAAATAATTATTGGAAATCGATTTATTCTCCAATTGTGACTGATGGAACAGGCCCATTGCAATTTTCTTGGAGTCCCGATTTTAAACAGGTTTATAAAGATGGTATGAAAGATCATGAGCATACGGATAGTAGGGTGTTATTGAATGAAGGAATTAGTGTGACTCCATTAAAGGCGGCATTTAGATTCATTGAACCCTTGATGGGAGAAATCAACCTAAACGATGATGATGATGAACCAGTAGGAGAATCTGGAAAGACTTTTTTAATTACTATTCCTAAAGAATCATACATTTATAAACCATTAGTTGACCCATTTAAGAAATTAGGATATAAAATAACTTCTGATCGTAATGTTGTCAATTCCAATGGTCCTGTTTTCCATTATGGAGAGTATGAAGATATCGATATTGATTCCATTGGCACCAGGGAAAATTATTTCATCCCATCATATATTTATCGTAAAGCACTTATAAGAAAACATTATTTAGCCAATACTGTTCATCATTATGTTACCAAACATCCTGATTCCATTTTGAAGACTGCCATTCCTGAAAGTTATCAATTGGAAGTTGATTATGCGGAATTTTTAGATGATGCCTTGGATGATGCTTATGAATTAAGAGATGAGATTAATCAAGGTGAGAAGTTATGGATTTTGAAACCAAGTATGAGTGATAAAGGACAAGGAATTAGAATATTTAAAACTTTGGATCAATTACAAGAGATTTTCAATTCATTTGAAGAAGAAGACGATGATGATGATGATGATGAAGATGAGGAAGAGAAGGAAGAACAGGAAGATAACAATGGGATTATATTATCACAACTTCGTCATTTCATCGTACAAGAATACAAACAAGATCCTTTGTTATTGGTACCATACGATAACAAGAAATTCCATTTACGTGTCTACGTTGTATGCTTAGGGGATTTGAAAGTATTTGTTTACAAAAACATCTTGACTTTATTTGCCAGTGTGCCATTCCATTTGCCTAAGGATAAACAAGACGACGAAATACCGATGGAAGGACATTTAACAAACACTTGTTTACAGGAAGGCGAGAATCCTCTTGTGGTTCCATTTTGGCAATTATCAGGCATCCCCACAGCATCAAAATCACTCATATTTGAAGAAATTTGTTCAATTGTGAAAGAATTATTCGTTGCGGCTACAAGTGTCGACAAAATGAATTTCCAACCCTTGGGTAATGCTATTGAAATCTTTGGTATTGATTTTTTGGTTAATAAGGATTTACTGGTGAATTTATTAGAAGTTAATTCATATCCAGATTTCAAACAAACTGGCGATGACTTAAAAGAAATCATTTATGAATTGTTTGAAAGGACAGTAACTGAATTGATTGATCCTTTGGTTAGTGGAAGTACCGCTAACATTACTGACGATAAGGAGAGTAATTTGGTAAATGTGTTGTAAAGATAGAAGTAGCTGTATAATATATAAAGAACTAGCAATTGTTAATGTCTGGTTGTGGCACACGACCTTTAGGAGAAAACCTAGTCATTCGATTGATCACAAAAACGGACAGAGAGAGAAAGAGAGAAGGCGAAGTGACAACCAAACAGACAGCCAGTCAGCGAAGGAAAGACTTCTACGATTGTTTAGGACTAAATATGTGTAGATATGATAGCATATTGTATGCTACACTTGGTGTATGGTTATTCGTATTGATATTTGTAGTAGTAATTATACCTATTCCGTATGTGAAATTTTAAATTTTACAGCAAAGAAAATTTTTCATTTTCTTCGCTCTTGCTTGACTGTTTTACGTCGAAGTGAAAGAGAGAAAAAAAAAATTGCATACCACATTCCTATACTTCCTATTTTCCAGTTGTTAATCTATCTATCCCCCCCTTTTACATCCACCATCCGCTCATCTATCTAACTACAGAAACAATCTATCTATCTGTCTGTCTGTCTATTTATCTAGCACAAGAAAGAGTAAGAAAGAAAGAGTAAGAAAAACAGAAAAAGAAAGAAGAACGATCCCATCACATCAAACCAAAACCCATTCATCCACACTTCATTAAAACTAAAATAAAATAGCTAAATTTACAGAATTTTGCTCAATCCCCAATACAATCTTGAAAAAAAAAAAAACCAACATTATTGTATTGTAATTTGTTTTGTTTTATTTTCAGTTAAACAAGAGGTGTCGAAAAAAAAAAGTAAGAGACTATAACCAAAACCCATCATAACACAACATATATATATATATAAATCCATATCATGTCCACGTTTCGAAAAACTTATAAGAATCAACTGAAGAGATTCAACAATAATAACAATGGCAACAGCGCATCTTCCGCTGAATTGACCAATTTAGTTGAGATGTTTCCAGATTGGGAAGCTGATGAATTGCAAGGTTTATTATCAGAAAATGACAATTCCTTAGAAATCGTAATTGATTTAATAGTTAATAATAAAGTGTCCAAATGGGAACCTATTAAAAAGGAAAAACACAAAAAGAAAGACATTACCGAATCCCAAGATGCTAGTTCTACAACTGCAACTTCCACAGCTTCCAATGTTAATAATATAACCAATGGTACAGCCGGTGCCAATTCGGCATCTGCAACAGGTTCTAGTGGCGCATATTCATCAGATAGAAAACCTAAATCTGCCAAGCCTCAATCGACTAGACCTCCTAAGAAACAATATCCAAATGCTAGTTATAAAAAAGGTGGAGAAAAACCAACGGAAAAGTCAAAATCTACGGCATCCACCGCTCCTTCTACAGCTTCTACTACGGTGAAAGAATCTACTCCAATTACAAACTCTTGGGCTGCAGCTTTGTCAAATGATAAACCAAAAAAGACCCAACCACAACAGCAAGTACATAAGGAACAAGAAGAATCTGAACCTGTGGAACATAAACAAGCAAACGGTGAGGGAGAAGAAGCCGAACAAGTACCAGAACAGTCCCAAGCTGAAATAGACAATAACGCTAATGGTGAAGAGGAACTTCATGAATCCATTCCAGAAACATCACAACCTCCAATAGAACAATCTAAACCTGTATTAAAAGAAGCTGCCATTCCAGAACCAAAACAAGGATCATGGGCTTCTGCCATCACTCCAAAGGCCAAACCAAAGGCGAAACCAGTTGCTAAACCAGCTCCTCAACCAGAACCTCAACAACAAGTAGAGGAAGAAAAAGAGCCTGTTGTTTCAGAACAGCCACAACCAGAAACTGAAACCATAGAAGCTTTTGTTGAAGAAACCGTTGTTGAAGTTAGTCAACCTATTCCATCTGAAGAACCAATAGAAACTCCAGTTGCTACTGTGACTACTACTACCGCTGTCGCTGAACCATCTATTGTTGAACAACAACCTCAAGTTGTCTTACCAACTACTCAACAACAAGTCAATTCAGTTGGTATTTCTTTTGGTTCCTTATCAATTCAAGAAGAATCCAAAGATGTTGAAGTTCCAAGAGAAGAAGTTGTCGGTGAACAAGCTTCCCAACAAGAACAACTCCAACATCAACAACAACAAACTCAACAACAACAACCAATCCAAGAACAACAACGTTATGGATTGTACAACCAACAACCATCTCAACAAAGATACCAACAACAACAACAACCTCAACAATCTGCCTACCAACAACAAAGCCAATACACCAAGCAACAACAACAACAACAACAACAACAACCAGTTCAACAACAAACTGCTCAACAACAACAATATGATTACTACAACCAATATCAACAACAATATCCACAACAAACTGCCCAACCAGGAGCTCAATTTGGTGGATATCCAGGATTTGATTACAGTGGTTACAATCAACAAGCCTTTGCTGCCGTTGCTGCTGCTTCCCCAGCTGCCAACCATGCTGCTACCCTTGGTGGTTCTGCTGGTGTTGCTGGTGGTTATGGACAATATGCTCAACAAGCTGGTTCTACTGATTCATCCCATAGTCCAATTACCAACCAATCTAGTTTACAACAACAACAAGCTGCCGCTGCTGCTTTGAGTGCTCAACAACAGCAACAACAGCAACAACAACAACAAATGCCAACTCCATTTGGTTATCCAGCTTATTACAACTACTACTACAACAATCCATATTTCAATGCTGGTGGTTTGGGTTCAACTGGATTTGGCGCTCCACAGCAAGGTAATCAACAACAACAACAGCAACAACCAACCTCATCGTCATCCCAACAACAACAAGCTGGTGGCCAACAACAACAACAACAACAACAAGCCCAACAACAGCAATCACAAGTTCCATCATCCAACCAACAAGGAAGTATTGCAAACAATGGATTTGGTGCTCAACAACAATACTACAATCCAAATCAATTCAGCAATAGATATCCAGGTTACTCTTACCCTCCACAACAACAACAACAACAACCAGGTGGAGTTCAACAAACTGCTGGCCAATCCCAACAAGGTTCTCAATCTGCTTCTAACTCAGAAGGTGCATCTGAAGGACAACAACAAGGTCAAGCACAACAGTCTGTTCCTCAACAAGGACAAGGACAAGGACAACAACCACAACCTGTTCCTCAACAACATATCATGCCACAATATGGTGCATATCAACAATATCCTCAATATGGATATCAAGATTCCAACCAATACCGTGGTGGTGGATGGTATTAAGTTCAGAATCAAGAGAATTTAATTTGATCTAAATCTGAATCTAAATCTTTTTCTGGGGAATTATTGAAGTGTGAGATCACGATATTTGTTGTTAGTCGTAGATATTGACTTTTTTGATAACATGAACAAAAGAGATTGATGATGACGAAGAGGATTGAATTGCCTTGAAATGACTTGAATGCAAAAAAAAAAAAGAGAAAAAAAAATATTTGTTCTTATATTATTATTATTATCATTATCATTTATATTATATTATATATATAGTTGTGTATTTTAAATTTAACAATTTTTTGGAGGTTATATATGAACATGTAGGTCTGATCTGATTTGATCTATAGGGTTATTTTTCATACTATGAGCATTATGGTCAAAGGAAAGTTATGCGAATGTGAGAGATACGTATAGGTCATCTTGAGAGCTATATAATGATAATTATAAAGTATGCCATAGAAAAGCAGACGGCGTTATTGATGGTGTTGCAAAATTTTGCTTAGTTAATGGATCGTTGGACGGCCAACGGTCGTAGGAGACGGAGTTATGGTGCGGCTAGAGCGATGGAAAAATCCTTACAACACAAAAGAACACCAAAAGAAATGAACCATAATAACTCCTTTTGGAACTTATATTCATCATAACTTTTTATGAACTTGTAGAGCCATTGTTAACAATTGTTCAATGCCGTGAGGTACAATCTGTCTTCTGTTCCAATGCAGTATGTGCATGAATCAACTGACATGACAGCACAATACAAGAATCATCGGTTGTAAAAAAATTTTTATCCAACAAGACACGCAAAATATTTGTTGATAGTAATAGAGGATAAATGGAAGCAATTGTTATGTATGGGTCACGTGTGTAATGTGGAATTAGGGGTAATTGCTGTTGTTGTAGTTTAGTTTGTTTAATATGTAAGTTTTTAGTAAGGGATGTATGGGAAAAGAAAATAATGTTAGTCGTGTAAACAAGGATAAAAGTATGCCTGCAGTACACTACTAACAAAAACAGCTGGCTGTTGTTTTGGTTTGGGATTTTTTTGGTACTAAGTAAAATCCCTCACTAAAAAAATACCATACAAAAAAAAATAAGTACTAAAGCAATTCCCACCGCCCTCACAAATTTTTTGTTTTTTCTCTTCTCACTCTTTTTTTTTTTACTTACCAACAGTATATTACTATACAACTAGTTACTTACTGACCACACTATTAACACTACTTAGTATGTATACAAATTTTATACCCACTATATTATCTACTATTAAGTAAGAAAGTGAGAACACCATAATTTTTTTACAACCAACTTTAACAACCATCAACCATTCACAACCACAAACCATCCAAACATCTTCAACAACATTCACTTTGCTTTTCCCCTTTGCCAATTGGTTGTCCAGAAAAATTTTTGCTGTTGTTGTTGTTTTCCCACCATTCCTTTTACCACTCACACCCACCCACTACACTACTATGAGAGAGTGTGAGAGAGAGAGAGACAAACAATGGGTTGCAAAAAAAAAATTATTGACTTCAATGACCATACCATCTCATCAAACAACACCATTGGTTAATTGATTGATTGGTTCTACATTTAAATTCTCCCCCAACAATACTACAATGAATTGATTGGTCAATTTGCCCCCCTCTCCTTCCCCCCAGGCGGGAATGAAAAAAAATGGCACACCGAAATTTTTTTTAGCTGTCCCTGCTACCCCCCTATTTAGCACATGGAAGGAAATGCAAGAATTGGCACAACTTCCATCGCCACAAATACTACCATTACCACCATCGCTGGTGTTGATTTTTTATCTAAAAAAAATTTAATTTTCCGTTGGCGGCGGGGGGATTGCTGGTTGCCGAACTCTCGTGTTGTGTGACTGTTTTTTTTTGTTGTCTCCTCTCCTTTTGCCTGTTTTTCCTTTAGTTTGCTATTTTTGTGGGTGTGGTCATTGGTGCACGACTATTTTTTTTTTTTGCCACAGAATTAGTGAGAGTGACCACAAGAAGAAGAATTTCAACTGTTTTTGGCAAGAGGAAAAAAAAAAGTGTTGGTTGGTTGGGTTATCTGCAGGAAGTCGCGTTTTTTTTTTAACCTTGGGCGGAAAACTTTCTTATTGAGTGTCCAGTTTTTGTGGTTTGTTTATACTTCGACACTCACTCGCGATGTTGTGGTTTTGGCGTGTTTTTTGGTGGTATCGTTGAAAGAGCAAAGATTATTTATTTAACATCGATCCCTTTCTATGGTTTTTTTTTTTTACTACTATTTTCACTTTCTTTCTTTTTAGTCTTTTCTTTTCCTTTTTCCTTTTCTTATTTACTAACAACTATTCCCCATATCATTAGTTAAACATGTCTACCGCTGAAAGAAAGAAGGCTTCCAGAAAGAAGAAGGACCCAGATGCTCCAAAAAGATCCTTGTCTGCTTACATGTTCTTTGCCAACGAAAACAGAGACATTGTCAGAGCTGAAAACCCAGGTATCACTTTTGGTCAAGTCGGTAAATTGTTGGGTGAAAAATGGAAGGCTTTAACTGCTGAAGAAAAAGTTCCATACGAAAGCAAAGCTGAAGCTGATAAAAAGAGATACGAAAAAGAAAAAGCTGAATACGCTAAAAAGAATTCTGCTTAATTGTAATAAGATTAAAAACGAAAATCCTTTCACGACCTACCTCCCTTCCACAATTGATTTGAGAGATGAAACAAGAGAAGAAGATGTTTGATTGATAAAAAGGTGAAGGTTAAAAAGATTGGTTATGTTATTATTGTATTGTATATTATCATCATTATTATTATTGAATTTTTGTTTTCCCTTTCTTCTTTCCTTTATCCAATCCTACCCCCTTCCCTAAGTCTTGTTATTTTTGGTTACTTTATTTGTTCATTTGTTTGAATTATTATTATCTTTACTGTCTTTTTTTATTATTATTACTATTATTAGTATTGCTTGTAACTGTTGATTTGGAAAAGTTGGCTATTTAATATATTGCTATCTTTTTATTTCAAAATCTACTGGCTGTTGTTTTTTTATTTGATTTATTCAATGTTATTTAGTTTCTATCTAGTTTGAATATATCTTGTTTTATTATTATCATTAATTTAATTTGCTTCACATGCGTGGAATGTACGCCTCGAGCCGTAGATGTGTTGTTGCCTTTTTTTTTTCTGTTTCGTGTTTGTGTATTGTAATGATGATGTGGCAAGTATTGATAGCATCAATTTGGTTGAAAGTTGGTGATAATTTCAATTGAAAAAATATTTTGCAACAAGTTTGACAGATGACATATTATATGTACAACAACGCCCCTAGTAATACCCCTGATTTATACAAACAATATATGCAACATATATAATACTTACATCATACTTTGCCAAACACTACGTATAATAGATCTATATCTATCAGTTCTTCTAGATAATTAATATTACTAATTGACTCCCAATTGGGTATTCCATCCGACCCTACCATAAATTTCCGGACGACTGCAGGTAAATTATTCGCCGGAAAACAGCGAAAAAAAAAAAAAAGTCTCAACGTCAATTTTTCCGGTTATAAATCATTTAACAACCCACGTTACAGCAACACCAAATCGTCCACTTTATCACCCATTGTATACATAGACTAGAGATCAACTTGCATTCGCTATGTCAGAATTACCAGCTCCATATTATAACGATGATAAAACATCGTTTGCCTATCCAACCGTGAACAAAAGATGGCCAACCATCATCCAAGGAGCCATTGATGATGTCACCAGAGAAATCGAATCCCAAGGTAATAAATCTGTTGCTGGAGAAAGAATAATTGATCAGTTGACTACACTTAAGGAAGATTTTGCTAATGATGGAATTGTTAGGGAATTTACTCATGAAGAAATTGCAATCAATCCTGATTTGGAATACTATAACGAAAATTTGGCCAAATTGAACAAAATCAAAAAAGTCACTTGGAAAACTGGACCATGGTTATATTTGGAATGTTATTTATATCAATTTATTAATAATTTCTTCATCAACCCTAACAATGAGGAATTTTGGAAGGAGAAATTTGATGTATTTGGAAATTTGAAGACCAAAACTTTCAAACAATCAGAACTTGGAGTGTTGGAATTATGTAAAAGGTATGAAAAATTATCCACACAATTATCAGATGCCATTGATGATGAAGAAACTTTGGAATTATTATTTAAAGAATTCATTGATATTTCCTTATGGGGCAATGCTACTGATTTATCATTATTAGCAGGAAACGTCACTTTGGAAGATATTAAATCCGTACAAGGTGCCGAAGTACGTAAAAAGAATGAAGAAAAAATTCTAGTTAATGATTTACCTAATGCTTGGAAGGAATTACAAAGTAAACCTAAAGGTTCAAGAAGGGTAGATATTGTTTTGGATAACTCTGGATTTGAATTATTTGCTGATTTAATCTTGACTTTGTTCTTGTTGGATTCTAAATTGGTAAATGAAGTTCATTTACATTGTAAAGAAATCCCATGGTTTGTTAGTGATACCATGCCAAAAGATTTCCAAGATTTATTGAATCAATTGAATGATAAAGAATTTTTCACCAACATTCATAATGAAAACGATGCCGAGGCGATTAAATTAGTTCATGATGAAATTGAAAATTATTACAAATCTGGTAAAATCATCATTAATCATGATCCATTCTGGACATTAGATTATAATTATTGGGCAATCCCAACAAACAAAAACTTTGAAGCATTATACAAGGAATTACAACTTTCCGATTTGATTATTTTCAAGGGAGATTTAAATTATCGTAAATTGACTGGTGATTTGCAATGGGAAACAACAACTCCATTTAATATTGCTATTCAAGATTTGGCCAAATCCGGATTACCTATATTATCATTACGTACTTGTAAAGCTGATGTCGTGGTTGGATTACCTGAGGGAGTTAATGAAAAATTAATTAAAGAATACCATGATGCTGGTCATGACAATGGTAGATTATGGAGTAGTTCTGGTAAATGGGCCGTTATTTCCTTCAATAAATAGATAGATATATATATAGACATCATTACAATTACCATATACATTTTTATAAATAGAAATATAAGTACTTTTCTATATATCACCAGCTTTTCTTGAATTACAAGCAACAATCTTAAACTTATCAACATTCAACTCCAAATCTCCGCTATCTTTATCTTTATCCTTCCCGTCTTTCCCATCCTTACTATTCCCACTATCTTGATCCTTCGATACGTCATTTAATTTAATAATCACATTTTTGATAATAAATGTCCAAACGTCATCACAAAATCTATAAGTATCCAAATCCCCCTTGAAGATTAATTTCGATTTGGCTAAGTTGTTTTCATTTTTTAAATTTTCAGCAATGATTCGATCAAAATTATTCAATATTCTGTTGGCTAATTGTGGTTGAATTTTTTCATCGGAAATCAATGTGTCTAATGCATCGGTTAATGTTACTCCTATGGTTGATCTTCTGTATAATTCGTAATATGCTGGTGCAGACATTATAAAGTATTGTTTTATGTTATGTGAAAGGAAGGAGGTAATGTGGAGAAAGAAAGAATTGGTTTGATTAGTAACTATAGTAGGTTGGTGATATTTCGGTTGAGGTTTTTTTTTTTTTTTGGTTTCTATCAACTTCCTTTGCTGTTAGTGCTACACGACTTTTTCGGTTTTTTTCGCCTTCTATTGTTAAGTATCAAAATATTTCACTCCAATTGATTCCGTTTTGGTCATTGGTTTTTGAAGTATGAATCATTCAAAATGGATCAAGAAGATAACAGCCATCAATTAACAGTATCGGAAAAATATAAACTTGCCATATCAACCTATAAAAAACTCATAGACAATCCAACAACCCTTCAGAGACAAGATTCATCAAATCATCAAAAGTCTTTACGTTCCTTATTGAATGATTTTCAAATTGTATTGAAACTAGTCAATCAATTGAGTTTATTCAGTGATAATGAACAATTAGAAGAAGTATCTACGAATTATATCCCTTTTTTAAACGTATGGTATTACATTGCGAATACTTATTCCAAGATCATGCAAAGAGAGAATCAACATGAAGGAGGAAGTATTGATTTGAGTTATAAATTGGAGAATTTACAAATGGCGAAGAAGTTTATATTTGAATATTTGGAAAATTTATCAAATTATAAAATATTGTCCATCGAACAAATTAAAAAATTTGAAGCATTAAGGAAAGGTGGGAAGTATGACATTGGACCAATGAATAAACGACAAGAAAAAATTGAAAATCATAAATTGGAGAAAGCATTGATTGAAAAATTGAAGATATTGGATGATAATGGTGGAGATTTGAGCAGGTTTGATGATGAGATTATCAGGGTGATATATATTGATCAATTGAAATTATTCGTTTTGAACTCTTTCAATTTCTTAGAATCGATAACCATGGAAATTGAAGTATTGCAAAACCGACCCACCAATCCTACTCCATCATCATCTTTGTCAAATCATGACATCCGTGAGCGTGGCGAACTATCAATGGAGAATGATTATGGATACACCACTAAATTAGAAAGCAAACCCAAATTATCATATGCCATAAATGATCTTATAAATAAACAAGGCAAGATATTACAACCATTCACCATCACATCACAAAGGGATCAACTTAAAAAGAAAGTGTTTGGTACAGGACAAGTATTACCTTCAATGTCAGTGGAAGAATATTTAGATTATGAATTGGCCAACGGGAAATTATTAAAAGATGAAGTTAAAGATAAACCCAAAGATGATGAGGATGAGATGGACGAAGAG
This sequence comes from Candida frijolesensis, assembly GCA_030557105.1. NCBI lineage: Eukaryota > Fungi > Ascomycota > Pichiomycetes > Serinales > Debaryomycetaceae > Candida > Candida frijolesensis. Next base: position 19,724 of record JAKTVH010000057.1, on the reverse strand, counting down.
GAAGAATTGGAAAAGAGAAGATGGGATGATTGGAAAGATGAAAATCCAAAAGGTGCTGGTAATATGAAAGCAAATATCGGATAATGTAAGTAGATATATTGATGTGTCTATATAAATGTTGATAAATCATTATCTAAATCTTTTAACCATTGTAAATATTCAACTTTCATATCATTTAAAGTAATTATTTTCCTATTGTAATCACCATCATCATCAGTTTTGATGTATTTTAAAATCCATTTATCTTGATCATCAATAATACTTTTAAAAATATTAAGAATAATCATATAAAGTTCCAAAATCTTCAATTTTACTTTTCTTTCATATCCCAAATTACTCTCCTTGGTATCATTATTCTCTGATTGGAATCTAGTTATGAATCGGTATAATGCTTCAATTGCTCCTCTCTTATCTCCCAAATTATCACCATCATCATCTTGTTGGTTATTGTTAGCACCAAATAATCTCCATGAATATAAATATTCATAGATTTTTAATGATTGGGATAATGGAGCTTCATTGGCAGTTGAAAGTATGGTAGAATCAACAAGGCTGAAGTATCTTCTATAAATTGAATACCCATATTCGTCATTATCATTTTGTGACTTTGGAAAGATGATCTGTAAATTTTGTTGATAAATCAATTTTGTTATAAATTTAGCAAATAATTTTTTAAAATCTTGGGAATGCGTTAAATTATTTAAACATTTTGTAATCGTATCGTATTTGGAAATAATTAATGACAATTCAAATAAATTAAGATAATATTCTTCTTCTAGTGATTTCGAATCCTTAGTGGACTCATTATGGTCAATTGCTAAAAGTTCGAAATCAGATGCAATTTCAATAAATCGGGTCTCACATTCAATACTCTTATTATTTAATTTAATCTGTGATTGGGTTAATTTAGCTAATCCATGGAAATATTCTGACTTGGTAGCATTTGCGGTAAATAATACATTTAAGAAATCTTTCAATTGGCCGTTATTATTCAATTGCAACAATTTATCTTTAGTTTGATTGATATTTTGGAAATTTTCATAGTCTTTGAAAATATCATAAAATGAATCACCATCATTGTTGAATAAATAAATCAATCCAATTAAAAGCTTATCAACAATATTATCAAAGTTCAATTTATCCAAGAATTTCTCTCTTAAATAAAATCCTTCGTGATCATTAATCAATTCAATAATAACATCAGTTAAATAATCACCACTACTCAAAATATCATTATATAAATAATCAAATGCTTCATTTAATTGGGAATTATTTATAAATTGTCCCAATTGTGGTGATGAACTATTATTTCCTTTTGATGAAACTACTGCTGACCAAAATATCGAATCTTGTAATTTACTAATAACTTTAGTTTCAACCTTGTTATTTACCAAACAAGTATCAAATACAACATTCAATACTTTGTAGTTCCATAATGAGTTTCGAATTTCGTTTAGGAACTCAATTATTTGATCATTGGTTTCACATATAAGCAATAATATTATTAAATCCATCAACAATCCTTCATGAGCAGCCATGATATCCTTGAAAATTATAATTGTAGATATCTTATTGAAAATACCTGATTCTTTCCCATCTTCATTGCTGATCAATTCGAATCCACTATTGTTAATCAATGATTTGACAAGTTCAACAGCGTCAGGAATACGTTCCAATTCTCCAAGAATAGATTGGATTTCCAATGGAGCCAATTTCCCTTCAATGAATTTTGTAAACAACAATGTCATATCATCACCAGATATCTTCTCGTTCTTATTCTTCGTCTTTGCTTGTAATAGCTCTTCATATAATTTATGATAACTTCTACCAGAAAGAACAGTTCTCAATTTGTTGAAAATAGTCATTAATTTCCCATCTGGACTAGATAATGTTTTATTGGCAAAGGCTTCAAAATAATTCGAAGCACGGAAAACACCATATCCATTCACATGCAATGTCAAGATTCTATCGGAGAATAAAGTCAATGATAATGCTTCATCACTTAATTTTTTGAATTCATCACATAAAGATTGTAATTTAAACCAATAAATTTTGGCTGTTTCCGGAGTGCTTTGGGTTTTGATGATATCTTTCGCAACTTGACGAATATTATCCGAAGTGGTGGGAGTCGTAATATTAATATTGGAATTCCAATGTTTACTCAAAATCTGAATAGATGTGGTTACAATCAATTCATCATAACTACCAGAATTGAATATCTTATTAATATAATATTCCGATTCATGGTAGGCAGCAATATCTTCATCGCCGGTTTCCAAATTACCTGGATGTGAAATATTGATAGATACAATTGACCCCGTAGATAAACTTATGGCATATTTAACCAATATGGAAGAAGTATTAGATTTCCACAAGATATGGTATTCCAATTGCTGTGGTTCTCCATTTGTTATTTCAAGCTCGTAATCCTGTATGAACCAAATTGTATTTTGAAAAGTCGATTCATGGTAGAAAATATCTGATGAAGATAATAAAGTGTTGGGAACTTCAGGTTGAAATGCAAAATCAGATAATTCTTTAAGTTTCAATTCATCCAATTCAAAAATCTTAAATGCAAACATACTTTTGGAAGCATCACCGGTTTTGGTATTGATGAAAAAAGTAATATACTGCTTATCATTGTATTGGAATAATTTGAAATATTTGTTGGGAATAGCAGCTAACCAAGTATCATCATTTTCATCAGCAGAAAGTGGAATAGATTGTAAAATTTGATGGGTTTCCAATTGCCATACTTTCAAGACTTTATTAACGGATAATGTTAAGACCAAATCATCAATTCTCACCACATCCACGATTGAATTGGAAGAAATACCTTCCAATACAATTTCTTTATTCTTGTTATTACCACCTCTGGGACCAAAGAGACCAAAAAATGATAACATGTGTGTTTGTTCTTGGAAATTACTAACAACGAATTCACCCAAGACATCTTGCCTTTTAAAATGCAACAATCCACCATCTTTCAAAGACACAATCAAATTCAATTCATCCAAATGTTTCAAATAATATGGAGCTGATCTTAATTCAAATGAATATGGTACAGTGATCTGTCCCCAGGTCTCGAAATTATTCATTGATAACTTTTGATTCAAGACAAAACTATCAACAGATATCTTCAAGGTCACTACTAAATAATTCTCATCAATAAAATCAATTAATATACTTTCATTGTTGAATTGAACGGTGACACAATTGGTGGAAATAATCGGATGTGGTAAATCAAAAAAGATGTTTTGGAATTTGAATCCAATTCCATTCAGTTGGAATTCTAATGGTGTTAAAACAATCGTTTTCAAATCATTTAAAACTGAGACAGAAGCAGCACTGACAATAGATCGTGGAGAAAACTTTATGATATTACCAATGGTGGCTGTTTGTTTCTGGAATTCGACATTTGGCGATGATTTTGACGTAGTGTTGTTGTTGTTGCTGTTGTTGCTGTTGTCGCTGTTGATGTTCGATGGATAAGTAAGTGGTAATCTGACATGGTAGTTAAATAAACTATCCTTGTAACCCACCACACTAGACGACGAATATGATACATCCATTGTGGCTGAACTTGCTCAAAATCTGGATAGTGTCGATTTATTTGACTCTATTGTATACAATTGAAAAAAAAAAAAACTCCTTGCTGGTGATGTTCTGAGATTTTTTTTTTCTTTGGGTTGAAATTTTGTTGATAGTTTCATCACTTTTGCCAAACCCAATTATCTAACAGCAACACACTTTTCTGAACCACTCATGTCATCTGTCGTGTATTATAAATTCATCCATCAAAGGAACAAGGACGTCATTCATTTTGATGGTACATCCATCAGTGTGTTTGATTTGAAACGAGAAATCATCTTGCAGAATCAACTAGGTTCAGGACAAGATTTCAACCTAAAATTATACCATTCAGAACAACCGGATCAAGAATATGAATTAGATCAAGATATCATACCGAGATCAAGTTATGTGTTAGCTAAACGATCTCCTGCATTCTTGAAACTGGGGAAATTCAATAATGCTTCGAGATACGTTACTGGTAAGCCAAGAATCAATCGGAAGGCAATTTCGTCATCCACCTCAAGTGCCAACTCCCATGCAGCAAATATCAACACTCCAACACAACCATTGGATGAAAATGCCACGGAAGAAGATAGAATCAAATTGATGTTCCAAAACCAAAGTAATGCATGGGAACAAACTCAAGAAGATTTGGCACACCATAAAATGGTATTCCATAAGCCAACTGCACCAAACACTTCATCAAAGCAAGATGATAATCCGCCACCAGGTTATATTTGCTATAGATGTGGTAGAAAAGACCATTGGATTAAAAATTGTCCAACTAATAATGATCCTAATTTTGAAGGTAAGAAAATCATGAGAACCACAGGTATCCCAAGATCATATTTGAAAACCATATCAAGAGAAGAAGTTGAAAATAAGAGTAATTCATTAACCACCAATGAAAATGGAGATGTGGTGGATACCGACGGTAATGCGATTTTAATAACGGATGATGGTGAATATGCCATAGCCATGGCAGATTCTAAAACATGGAAGAATTATCAAGAGAAATTACAAAATGCAGCATTGAAATCTAAACGTGAATATGAACAAAAATTAGTTGCTGCTGTTGAACAAGACAAAAAATTAGAATTCTTGGATCCATTGTCGGAAACAAAGAAGGTATTGACGGCACCAATTGTCATGACTCCATGTTGTACTGACAGTTCCAAATTACAAAAATTAAAGAATTTCAATTATAATCAACCACAATTAGAAAGTGTATTGATTGACAATGATTTCCATTGTCCGAATTGTGGTAAAGATGACGTTTTCATTGATTCATTGATTCCAAATGAAGAACTAGAGAAACAATTGAAAGAATATGTTGAATCTAAGGAAGCTGAATTGAGTATAAACGACCCAAGCAAACGTAGTGCTAATGAAATGGAAGCCGATGGATCATCGAATGAGCCAGATGCTAAGAAACAGAAATTAGAACAAACCCCACAACCTCTACAACAACAACCACAACCACAACCAGGAATGTATCCACCAGGTTTCCCATTTGCTATACCACCAGGCATGCCAATACCTCCGCTTGGTTTCCCATTGGTTCCACCACCAGGGTTTATACCACCACCTCAAGGTGGACAAAATTTTAACCCCAATCAATTCAATGGTAGTAATCAATAGTCGATATATATATTTGTATAAACTTTATATAACCCTAAATATTGTACCATTTGTCACGTGCTCCAATAGAAAATTTTTTCGCTTGTAATTTTCTCTTCTCCTACTGTTATATAAAGGAAGGAAAAAAATTTTTCATTTGTTCATCACTTTTTCTTTTCTTTCTTTCTTCCTTCTTGTTTCATTAGGAAATACCAATACTAATTATATAACAGTATGTTCAATTTACCAATCACCAGAGTTGTTCTTGATGGTTTTTGAAAAGGAATATAAGGATGAACACGAATAATCATTTAAACTAGAGTCTGTGACCCTTCGTTGGAATGATCAGAAAATTATTTTATGCATGGCTTTCTGAACCTATATTACAAGTTGCCCTTTTCAAAAACCAACAAGTTCCTGGACCTTTCACTGTCCAATATAATACTAACTGAATGAAGAATTAATGTATGTTTTTTGCTTATGAATTGAATTTCTGGTCTTCGCTTTTTTCTTTTTCTTTTATGTTGTTTTCTTTTATGATGATTTAACAAAAACAAAGCTGGAATTACTGGCTGATATCTTTATGATTGATAAGTTTTTGCACCAATACGCTCCTGATATATAACCAAAGAAAGAGAGAAAGTGGAATTGATACCGAAATGTGGAATTGTTTTTTACTAACTTGTTGTTATAGTGTATGTTTTCTTGAATTTGGATTCCAAAAGGAAAATACTTTAATGTTGAGAATTTATAGGATGAATTATTGCACTGGGCACTGAATAATATTCATGAGTGACAATGCATTTTAGGTGGGCCTCAGAAACCCAACCGTTACTGATTCATTTTGATTAAGGTTTTTCTATTAACCATGGGATGAGGAAAGTTAATGAATGATTGTTTACTAACTTTGAGCAATATCAAGAGTATGTATTATTGGTTTTCCAAAGAATATATATAATTTATATATCCGAACCTTCTATTAAATTTTTAGATGTGATGATTACCTAGATGACGAGTCAGAACTTCGGGTTTCCCGTTGATGACAACCTTTTTTATTTACCATTCATGCATTTCTGATCTAAAGATAATACCCATTGGTTACTGTTTGACATGGTTGTACTAACTATTTCATTTTAGGAAACATTTTTTATCATTCAATCCTTTTTTTTAATACTGGGGATTTTTTCGGGATTTTAATGAATCTTCAATGATCATTCTTGTGTAATGATTTTGATTAAATATGATGAAATTATCTATAAAAATTGACAAGCATATGTCTGATATTTTTTATTTGAAGATAAACCTTTATGTCTGATTTAATTTCAATTGAAGATTCCACTAAAAACCTATAAATAGTGTTTCTAATTGTTTGTTGCTGTTGGTATTTGGTATCGGCGATCTTTCCAGAAATTGAATTCTAGTTTTGTTGCTTTTTTCCATTTTTGTCAGTCAGTATTAAATGTTTATGATGATTATACCACATTTATCACGACGGTCTACTGTTTGTTTAAGGACTGTTAATCCTTAAATGTTGATGATATTTCTGGCCTTGACCGGCCGTGGTTCCTGATACAACATTTTTATTACTAACTGATATTGGGAGATGATAAACCAAAACGTAGCATTATAATGCTTCACTTGGAATTTCATACTAGAAAGAGAGAACCTACCAAATATCGAACGATGCAAGGAACGAAATAAATGAATAGTATGTTAACCTTTGTATAAGAGTTGTGGAGATATACATATGTTCTTGGTGATGATACTATAACCATTCATCTTTCCATTGAGCTTCTGGCCATGAAAAGAACTTCACTAATTCGATTTGCATGTCAGTCTGATCCCGATAACTATGTATATCTGTCTATCTAACCAATAGAAGACAAAATACTAACTTATTTCATTAGCTATTACTTGTTATCTATATCTATAGTAATTGATATTCATTTACAAATATATATACTGTTTAGCTGTCGTTTGAAAAGATAGTTTTGTAGGTCCCCCCACTTCTATGCCCCCATCGTACGGCGAATTTTAGTCCATTGTTGATAACGCAACGGTAGTGAGATTCCGCGCCGGACCAGTGCCGTTCGTTCGGCTATTGGCGCCGTAACATGCGCAGTATTCGCCTCATTCCGCTTTGTTTCTCGGGCGGGAGAAAATGGCTTAGAAAGAAGAAAAAAGAAAAGGAAAAATGGGATAAAAAAGAAACGCATCTTTTATTCTTCTTCGATATCGAATGCAACCCTCGAAATCATCGAATTATAACTCACAACCACATTTACTTCCAAAATACAACAAAGCTGGTCTTTCTTTTCATTACTAATTACATTATTACTCACATATACACCTTTATCCATATTCATCCTCAAACATAAGACCAGAATATTACAAAACCAACAAGTAATATGAATCCGGCACATTTAGATTCAAATTCTATATTCAAAAAAAACCCATCTCAAGACCCTCCTTCATACAATGAATCAGAATCAAGAGTATCATCTCCCATATCATTGACACCACAATCTTCGAGATCAAGAGTTCCAACTATTGGTGGTGGCAATAGTAGCAGTAATACTACTAGTTCTTCATTATCATTGTCAGCTAACAAGAAGAAGAAAAATGTTCCCTATAAACCATCTGCTGAACAACAAAGACAAATTGATCTATTGACCAATCCTTCATCATCATCCATTTCAAAGAAAAAAACCCTTTTATCTAGCATTTCCAAAAATTCTGGTGGTAGTGGTAGTGGTAGTGGTAGTACTAATTCTTTATCTTCACTTGGTGGCATGGCAACAACCGATACTTCAGTAGCTACCCTTTCAACAGTTTCCAGTCATGGTCGCACGGAATATTTCGACGTTTTGCCTTCATTTCAAATGTTTCAAAGTATTTTACAAAGAGATGCTCGTCAATTCCAAGAAGATTTATCAAGTTTACCACCTGTTTATGGTGACGTTACAAACTCATCTCCTACTCCTCCTCTCCTGGCAACATTATCACCTGGTCAGTCTGGAGATCATCAAAATTCAACAAATCATACCATTGATGAAGTTGTGAATCGGTTGAATGAATATGGATTAGCTCAGGAGAGGGACAATGCTGATAATGATGAATATTTGTTTGATGAAAATGACACTACAACGAATAATGATCATCATATTCATCACAATAATATTCACAGCCATGGTCACAGTGTTGGGAATAATGATTTACTGCCAATGACATCAAACATGAACACTCAAGTACATAATCAAAATGTTGAGGTCACCCATGAAACTTATGGACATTCTCCACTTGATAATATTGATAAACTACGTAAATTACCGCATTCTCCGATTGATATTCAAATATTCGTTACCAAAAAAATCCCACAACCGAATGTTCACAATGAATTGGAGACCAGATTGAAAGAATATACCAGTGGAGATTTCGTCAATGGATATATCACCGTCACCAATACATCAGATCACCCAGTACAATTTGGATTATTTACTGTATCTTTAGAAGGAACCATTAAAGAAGTTGAAAGAAATCCTCACGCCACTGGATTAAACCATAAATTTCTGAAGATTTTAATGAAGAAATTCTTGAAGATGTATGATTTAAATGCATCATATGGATATATTATGGTTCCCAATAGCGCTGGAATAGAATATGAAGCATTTACTAATGATACTGTTGATGGAGCGATTATGGGATTACCCAATGATAGAATCTTACAACCTAATGTAACTTATAAGAAATTTTTCACATTCAAATTCCCTCATAGATTATTAGACAATGTATGTGTGAATTCATTGTTGCCACATTTATTACCCCCACCTTCTATGGGGGTTGATAGGACATGTTTTTATAATCGAGGTGAATCTATGCAATTAAACAAAGCATTAGGATATGGGTTTTTAAATGTTAGAGGAACACCATTGTTAACGAAAGATTATGGATTTGATGACTTGAGTGTTTCTTATACTATTGAAGCAAAGTTTATCGACCGGTTGAATTCTCAAGAACCGTTTTCTCACGATGAAATTAATAATAATAACCAAGATGATGACGATGAATCGCAGTATGCTATTTCTAAAAGTTCCCAATATTTCGTTAGATTCATACCGGATTTAAAAGAACAAGTGGAATATTGTAAGAAATTCCAATTGGGAGGATATCCCGTGTATGGAGTTGGTGGGAAATTTATTCAACAGTATTCGAAAAAACTTACTTGGAAAGATATTCGTTTACAGAATTTAAAAATCGAACAAGAGATTGATGAAAAATTAACTAAACTCGAGTTCACTTCTGATGAAATAAAAAATAAGAATTTAATGATTCATGATGATGATTCACATAATATTGGTACTTCTGCGATGGATTCTAAGAGATCGAGTGAGTTTAATGATCATGAAGATATCAGCAATTACATATATAATAAAGTCCCAATTGAAGTGTTTGGTAAAAAGAAGAAATTGATCTTATCATCATTGGTTAAGATTGGACAACTGACAATGTATGTTCAAATTCCCGATCAACCTATTCCATATGCATCGCCTCGATTATTAATGAAATACAACAATGGAACTTCACATGAAGATTCACCCGTTACCCCTTCCTCCTCATCATCATTACCCTTATCAAGCGATGAAAATTCTCTTCGTCCAAGTTTAAGTCATATGGATGAATTATACAATCGAAAAGAAGAAGACATGATTGATTCTTTAAACATAAAATTAGAATTCATTGCCAATGATACATCGACCGGTATCCATGCACCACAAATCCAATCCGTGTATGTCAATCTTGTATTCTGGTCATATAGTACCGAATATCCTGTCCCATTTGAATTAGGGTATGATTTCTTTTACACGAATCCAGAAAATCAAGATGAATTTATTCGTGATCCTGTGGAAATCACCAAGAATAATTTACAAACTATTAAAGATCAAGTTACCAATTATATTACATTTGTGAAAGATAATAAGATTTCCTTAAGTAGAGATGCATATCTTTATTTGAAATCAATTAAAACATTAGGAGTTAAAAAAGATACCGTGAAGGATTATTTCCAAACTATAACCGATCCTCATTTATTAAACAATGAAGGTGATTGGAAAGTGAAACAATTGAAACAATCGAACAATACCACTGGTTTCCAATATACCAAAAATTTGAAAATCCCATTAAGAACCATCAACAAGAATAATGTGAATTTATTACCAAGTTTCCAAAGTTGCCTCGTGGGGAGAATGTATTGTTTGGAAGTTTGTGTGAGATATAAAGGAACCCATAATGATCAGAATGAATATGCTGATAATGTGGTTAAAGTGGACGTACCTATCTTAGTAGGGTAAGTTTTTTTTCATTACACAGATATATAAATAGACAATTTGATAGATATTAGATAGATAATAGATATGAAAATTATAAGTACTAGGGAAAATGAAATCACATGATACTGGTAATTGTGTGGAGTAGTGTGGTGATGTAACTGTAGTGATGTAACTTTATGTGATGATGAGTCAGATATGGCGCATCAAAGGTAAGCCGCATCTAGTCCCAATTGAGTAATTTTGTTGGAAAAATTTTCCTTAAGCGCGGGAAGATTAATTTCTTTCAAATACAAAAAAATTTTTCGTCGTCCATTTTTCCTCTTCTCTTTTCTTTTCTTTTCTTTTCTTCCTATTAATATCATTGAATCCTTTTTCTTTTCCTTTTTGGTAGTTTACCCATTATTCGTTAGATATTCACATATATATATAATGATTTCTGCATCAAAGAGATTCTTAGCTACCGCCACCAGCAAGGCATTTTCCAATAATAAATTACAATTAGACAGAGCCACATTAACCATAAAAGATGGTCCTGTATTCAGCGGATATTCATTTGGTTCCGATAGAAATGTCAGTGGGGAAGCCGTTTTCACCACTTCCTTAGTAGGTTATCCAGAAAGTATGACTGATCCATCTTATAAAGGACAAATTTTATGTTTCACGCAACCATTGATTGGTAATTATGGTGTTCCTTCAAGTACTGCAAGGGATCAATTTAATTTATTGAAATACATGGAATCCCCCAAAGTTCAATGTATTGGTATAGTTGTTGCCGATGCTGCGTTGGAATATAGTCATTGGACAGCAGTTGAAAGTTTACAACAATGGTGTAAAAGATCCGGAGTGGCTGCTATAACAGGGGTTGATACTAGACAGTTGGTGAGTTATTTAAGAGATAAAGGTTCTTCCTTGGGGAAAATCACCATTGGTGAAGAATATGATGCCGATGAAGATGCTGCATTTGAAGATCCAGGTGCTGTTAACTTAGTGCAAAAGGTAACCACCAAGGCTCCATTCCATATTGCATGTCCTAAGGAATATTCCAAAGGAATTCATATTGCCGTATTGGATTGTGGTGCCAAAGAAAACATCTTGCGTTGTCTTGTTGAAAGAGGTGCTTCATTAACCGTATTCCCATACGATTATCCAATTCATAAAATCGCCAATAAATTCGATGGGATTTTCATCTCAAATGGTCCTGGTGATCCAACCCATTGTTCCACCACCGTGGATAATTTACAACAAACCATGGAGAATTTCCAAGATTTGCCTATTTTCGGTATTTGCTTAGGACATCAATTATTGGCCCTTGCTAGTGGTGCCAAAACCGTCAAATTGAAATATGGTAACCGTGCTCATAATATTCCTGCCTTGGATGTCATTACTGGTAAATGTCATATTACTTCACAAAACCATGGTTATGCCGTTGATGCAAATACATTGAATGAAAATTGGGAACCTTATTTCACCAATTTGAACGATTTGAGTAATGAAGGTATGATTCATAAATATCAACCCATTTTCTCTACTCAATTCCATCCAGAAGCTAAAGGTGGTCCATTGGATACTGCATTTTTGTTTGATAAATTTTTTGATAATATCGAAGTGTACAAAAAGAACAATGGGTTGAATTTGCCAACTGTGGATGGTAGTTTGTTGGTTGATATATTACCAAAAGAAAGAGTCGAATAGAGTAGAATAAAGAAGAGAAAGAATAGAGAGTTGATACACAAACGAGATACGTATAGAAATTAGACGAATATAAAATTAATATTGTTCTAATTCACATATTTACCCATGTCACGAACTACAGAGTCTATTTATATTATTGTATCTTTAACCATCACTTTCTCTAAACCTATTTTCCTGTGACAGTGTTGCAAAAATAAAAATAAAAAAAAATTGATACACATCTAGGGGATAGATTCCAACTACTTCACAACACTTTAATATTCATCCACTTTTTTCCAATTTTTTCTTCTTCTTGAAGTATAAGATATAACAACTTAAAAAGAATCATGAACGCTGTCGATGCATCTGGTGAACCTGCGAGGGCACCACCCGACGAACAAGACAATCTCAAACAACAGCCACCAGACCGGCTGAACCAAATAATACGCAAAGAGAAGAGCCCAGTACTGCTGCAACAATCCCAGAAATCAATACCAGACAAATAAACTTACAACAAAGCACTTTTGACTACGTATTGAATGGTCTTTCTTCAACAGCCTTTATTCTTATCTTAATGGTGTATTCTATAAGGGGAATCATTGAGTACAAACTAACTGACTCCGCCGACTATGCTATCTTCGTTTTGGGTGTGGTTGCTATAAGTATTATTTCGGACATGTGTTTTTTGTTATGGTTCATTCGTTGGAGACGAACCCAAAAGATGTTGTCTCATTCCCAATTAATTAACCAGTGGTTTTGGCTTTTTTATAGTGGTTAATATAGATCCTGGAAACTAACTATAAAATCATTGCATGTATGTAGTTAAAAAGATCCATCAAAAAGTCCAAGAGACAAACGAATCATCTCCTAAACACACAGTAGGTGCAAATAATTGTGACCAATTTAGTGTGAAGACTTTTTGTTTCGTGGTACAAACAATTTTGTCGCTGTGGGTGCGAATAATTTATGTCCATTAGTGCCAAAAAAAAAAAAAAAGTAAATCGATCTCAGCATATAGATTGATTTTTATTTTGTTATTGTGGTTGCCTCACTTGTAACTGTAACAGTGTATATAGTATATATCTTTGGTGTATTGATATTTTGAGGAAGTGACTTAAGCTGGTTTAATTGTTTACGTTGCGTTTGGCAGTTGTTTAATTGGTTAATTTTCTACATCTACACAGACCCCTTTTTTCTGTACGTCATCCTTGATTTGGTTTTTGTTTTTCTTTTAAAGGCGGGCGGGGGCGGCGGAGTTATCTATTACTTCTTTATGTCGTTTAGTGCAATGTGTCATTGTAACGGTTTCATGAGGAGTTGCTAGGATTTTGCAGTCATCTTATCGTTGTGTTTATACGATGAGCAGGTGTGAAACAGAAGGAGAGTTTTTTTTGCTCGTTTGGCTTCGTTTGGTTGGCATTGGTTTTCGTTTCCGTCGTACCCCCCTCCAAAAATTTTAAACGACGAAGGAAACTTTTCTATACGACGGAATTAGAAAAAAGAAAAAAGAAAAAAAAAACCAGGACGCACAAAAGGAAAAAGTTTTTCTTCTCGTCGTTTCTCGTTTCTGTTTTCTGTTTATCTTAGGGCGTGTGCGACTGGTGGCAGCCCCCTCCCATTCCAGGGCGAGTGAAAAAAAAAAGAAATCATACGATGGCATTCTGCTGCAGATGCAGTGAGTTGAGATTATTATTATAACATAGTAACGCCAAAAAAAAAATATATACAAACTCACATCAATTAACCATCAGATCACTCGCTAACTTATGTTATGTTATGTTTCCACTTACGATAATTGAAATATTTAATATAAATATCCTTTTCTTTCTCTTTCTCTTACTTTTAATTCTGTTTATTTCATTTCTTACTTCAGTGTTCACTCATTTCATTCAACTGTATCCTCACCTTTACCTTCACCTTCCCATATATATCCCTCTGTGTTAAATATTCTCACGCCCGTTTTTTATTTTTCAACAATGGATGTTATAAGTCAATTCACCGCAAACAAAACTTCGGCCTTAGCTGGGTTAATCCCAGTGCACCCTTCTAACTTTGCTTCCATATTGGAACAAGTAGATGCTGCAAATGCCGCTTTATCTTATATTGAAAAATTATGGGCTACCTATTATATCTGGATGGACAATGATGTCTTAGCTACGGGGTTATTATTCTTCATCACCCATGAAGCTATGTATTTCGGTAGATGTTTACCATGGTTCATCATTGATAATACTCCATATTTCAACAAATACAAGATCCAACCAACCAAGATCCCCACCAATAAAGAGCAATGGGAATGTCTTAAATCAGTCTTGAAGCAACATTTCCTTGTTGAAGCCTTACCAATTTGGTTATTCCATCCATTGTGTTCTAAATTAGGTATCACTTTTGGTGTTCCGTTCCCAAGTTGGAAAATCCAAGCCTTTCAAATTGCTATTTTCTTTGTTTGTGAAGATTTCTGGCATTA
>JAKTVH010000056.1:7141-55665 GCA_030557105.1 Candida frijolesensis | reverse complement strand
TAACGTTGGGGTATTCACAGAAGGTACTGATATTCCTGGCATTGATTCCATAATACTTTCACGTCCAACGTTGTCAAATACCTTAAAATTGCAGATGATAGGTAGGGGGTTGCGCAAACATCCTGGGAAGACTCACTGTCATGTGGTGGACCTAGTTGGAACTACGAAAAAGGGTCTCAATATTGAACCTTCATTACATGGCATCAACATAGACTTTAGCCGAACGTCTGAACGAGGAATTGACAAACATCAAGAGTGCTATGATGAACTCATGAGGATCTCGTCCTTAGAATCGGTCGAGCAAAAGCGAAATCTCATGGTTCGAAAAGTTTTGGATTTGCATAGGCAAGGTTCGATGACATTTGAAACCCGTGACGGATTAAAAATATTTGAAACTTTTGTGCTGGATATTGAAGTGATAAAGGGTGTTTTTATGAAAGGACCGCTTCCGTTGGTTCTTTTAAAGGACGCCTCTCGTCTGAGCCGTGAAGGGAATGATTCAGAATATATTTGGGGTATGACGGCTGGTTATAAAGGTTTTTTCTTGGTAAAAATGCCTAGAAATAGTGAACCACCAGTTTTTACGTTAACTCATAACAGTTATCTGTTTAAACATGGACATACAGAAAATGCTAAAATCTTGGAAACGAATAATGTTTTTGAGTTGTTTGATGTCTTGCAAGAAAAATATCCTGACGAAGTAAAATTTGCCCAGGCTACCAGATCCTTCTACAGAAAGTCAACAAGCGCACAAATTGAGTATATTTTATCTGCAATGGACAACGCAATTTTTCATTATAGTCAAACGTATGGACAAAATAAAGATAAACTAGCTAAATGTGTTAAAGCAGTGCTACAGAAGGAACCTTTTGTTCTTTCGTCGAACATGATATTTGCGTTGAAATACTCAAAACAGTCTTACTATTGGATAGTAAAATTGAGGGTAATATTGAGCAAAGCAAACAAATTGTACAGTATTACGGAATAGTATTGACGTGGGTGAAAGAGTAGATGCATAATATTGTATATCGTTCAATCACGTGCCTTGTCAATTGGGTGTATCGGAAAAACGAATAATATAGGTAGGAAAAAAACGTAAATAGAAAAAAAAAAAACAATTGATATTAGTAAAACTGCAAACATATATTACAAACCAATTAACCAACGATGAAAAACATATTTGGGTTGATACTACCGATACTTGTTCTACTCGGAGTGGTTTTCTCGAGTGAAAATGCACAAGAAAGTGTCCAACAACAAGCAGTACACCAACATGAAGAAAAACCAAGCCGTCATTCAAACAACTGGGCAGTTTTAGTGTCTACATCAAGATTTTGGTTCAACTATCGTCATATGGCAAATGCATTAAGTTTATATCGTACAGTGAAGAGATTAGGTATACCAGATTCACAAATCATATTGATGTTGTCTGATGATATTGCATGTAATCCGAGAAATGCATTTCCTGGTACGGTGTTCAACAATATGGACGAAGCTATCGATTTATATGGGGAATCTATTGAGGTGGATTACCGTGGTTACGAAGTGACTGTTGAAAATTTTATGAGATTATTGACAGATAGATGGGATTCCGACCAACCTAGGTCGAAAAGATTGTTAACCGACGAGAACTCAAATATTTTCATATATTTGACTGGTCATGGTGGTAATGAGTTTTTGAAATTTCAAGATGCGGAAGAAATCAGTGCTTATGATTTGAAGGATGCCTTCAATGTAATGCACCAACAAAAGAGATACAATGAGATTTTCTTCATGATTGACACGTGCCAAGCAAACACCATGTACGAAAAGATTGAAGCTCCTAACGTGTTAGCAGTTGGGTCCAGTGAGTTGGACGAAAGTTCATATTCCCATCACAGTGATATGGATATTGGAGTCGCTGTTATTGACAGATTCACTTATTATACGTTAGACTATTTGGAAAAAATCGACAGGGACTCCAAAGAAACAATGGACAAATTGTTTGCCGAATACACTTTTGAAAACGTTCATTCTCACCCTGGTATAAGAACTGATTTATTCAAGAGAAATGTGAACGACGTGTTGTTGACTGACTTCTTTGGTAATGTTCAGAATGTGGTTGTTGACGACGTGGATATCGAGTTGTTGAAACAGGTAGAACAAGACAAGAGCGGTATCAACAGAACCAAACAAACTATGATGAGAGAAAGGGGCCAAGCCAAGTTCAGTTTTGAGTGTGATGAGAACTCCACTACGTTGATTAATATTACGTTATTCCAAGCAAGACTTTTTGGTATGGTTGCAGTTGGATTTATCGGAGCGTTGTGGTTTGTTGCATCGAAGTTTTAGAATATGGTCATTATTTGAGCTGTTTCGTTTTACTATTCATTTTCAATTTGATTTAGTTTTTTTTTAAAAAAAAAAAATATGTAAGTACAGTTTATATTTTAGAAATATCAAAATATGTTTGTTTCATTTGAGTTTCATTTCTGATTCCAGTTGGTCGTCGAGTCGTGTGGGGGCGTAGCGACGTGTGTCTATGAATTGTTTCAGGCGCGCATCGGAACCAAATTTCGTCTGCCGCCTGTTGTGTTGGTTTTTGTTTTTTTTTTTTTTTTTTTTGGCTTTCTTTGTTTTTGTTATTTTTAAGCTATCAGCAATCTTCAACATCTATCTCCAATACTTAATCCAACTTACACCATCAGTTCCAAATGCTGAATCAGAAACCCAGTCACAACATTTTGCCTATTGAGGTATTGGATATCATCTCATCGTCTAGTGTACCGGACGATGTGAAATTAGCACATATTCAGAACTTGAAAACCCATATCAAGAAAGACACCATTGATTTAAGAAGCGTTGACATATATTTACAAATCATTTGCAAAGGTTTGGAGATTATGAATTTAAACATATCGTCAGTTAGTTTTAACTCATTGTATTATTTAATTAAACGTATCAACGTTCAAGATAATAGTGGAGCAATATTAGAGCAGCAAAGTTTTTTGATTTTGCCAATATTGATTAACAAACTAGGGAGCCCATCTTCTTCGGGTGGCAGTGTCAGCCTGGCTAAGAAATCATTAGAAGACTACTGGCTATCCAACCCACTTTCTGTCGAAGAAGCCATATTGGAGATTTCTTTCAATAATAATAATATCAAAATCACCATAGAATCAATCAATTGGATGACCCAGATATTCCGAAATATATCAACAAAGTTTAATGTTTCCAAGTTTATTCCAAATATATTAAACTCGCTAAAGCAAAATTTAAGTAACGAGGAGCTTGGCGCTTCCATTCAAGAATTATTTTCTGTGTATTTACCCATTAATCCTTCAGCTGGTGACGATTTACAAAATTCCATACAACTGTATCTGTTCCCATCAAGTGTTGTTGAGAGGCTATTCAAAGGAGCAACACAAAAGGAGTCATTACTGAGAAGTCTGGAGACTGATGTCACAATGGAATCCGAAAGTGGGATGTATCCCCAGGCTACTTTGAATACCACAGTGACGGCTGCAAATACTGGCCCTGCGATTGAATTGCAAGAGTTCTTAAGCAAAATGAATTATAAGTTGGATACTTCGATCAAGGCAATTGATATCCAAGACTCCCATAACTTGTATGCCACGTTTGACATATTTATGCCGTCATTTGAAGGTAAAGAAACAGAGTCAAATTGGAAGATAAGAGAAAAGAACGTCATACAGATGAGGTCAATTTTACGAGGCAACGCAGTACAAGATTTTCATGCGGAACTAATTCAATGCTTCCAAGGTTTGTCAGTGGGGATTTGCAAAGCAACAAGTTCCCTTCGTACAACACTTAGCTCCAACAGTTGTCAATTGATCAAAGAATTTGCAATAATTTTAAAGTATTCATTCGAGTCCGTTGCAGAGAATATATTTCCAACATTGATAAAACTTTGTGCTTCCACGAAGAATATTGCATCTTCAAATGCCAATATGGCTGTCTGTGCATTATATGCAAATTTACCATACTCACTAAAAATGATTCAAAGAATAGTGGTTGCATCCGAAGAGAGAAATCACCAACCGAGGTCATATTCGCTAATTTGGTTACATATTATGCTTTTGAGAATAGCAATGGAACGCAATTACATTGGCAGCCACGAAATGGCCTTCTTCGAAGCTGCAAACAAAGTGTTTATGAAGTTGCTAAAAGATGCAAATCCTAATGTTCGACAAGTGGCTAAAGAATGTTACTGGTGTTTTACCAGAGTATATCCTAACGAAGCTGAGAAGTTATTGAAAAAGCTAGAGCCAAATATTGTTAGAGCATTAGAAAGAGCACAGAGAGAAAGTGGAGGTTCTGGTATTGGCCCTATTAAACCATTTGCCAGTCGTCCATCTCGCCCGTCGATAAAAGAAGCAATAATGGAAAAGAACAAAGAATTGAGATTGAAGAGACCACCTTCTAGGAACTCATTTGAAAGTGTTGGATCCAGAAATCCATTACCATTACCGAAAGCACCCAGAAGCAAGACTCCAACATCTCGTTTGGAAAAGTCGCTCGTTCGACCTTCAGAGAAGCAAAATCAACACCAACAACAAGTCTTACGGGCTGCTAGTTGGACGCAACCAACCCAATCAAGTTTAATTGCTGCTGCAGCGGTGCGTCCAAAACAACGAGACCGCAGCAAGACGGAAGTTCATAAAACATCACCACTTCTTGATCTAAAGCCTAAAGCAACCACTAGTGATCATCACCACACAAGACCATTTAATGAACCTTCTGTCCCTGCATTCGATAAAGCAAATGATCCAATGATTAATTTCTTATCATCAGATGATAGTTCGTTGATTAGAGAAGGTGTGAATTTGTTGAAGTATGCAATAATTGGTGGCGAAGATATTCCGAATGAAGTGAGTGGAACACTAAAGAAGATTTCGGAAAAGCATGTAATGTTGATGAAACCATTATTTACTTCCAACGATGAAGTGTTGAAGAAATTAGGTAAGCTTTTGAGTACCGACGATTTTCTACGGGTTTGCACTTTGATTTTCCCAGATTTGGATGAAAAATCATTTGACTTGATAATCAGAACCATTGAATTGGAAGCGTTTTACAAGTCTAGTTGTAATTTATTAACTTGCATTTCAGACCTTCCAAATATTCCAGGTAGCCATGCGCTAGTGATGCAGATTCTCAATCATAAATTGGAAATTACCAAGGTTGTATTGCAAGGATTACTGATATCGTTGAGTAAATTGCCTGTTGCAGATGTTGCATTTGAGAAGATTTTTCAAGAGCTGACGAGATTAATTATTCTGTTGAAAGGAACAGATAATTTTCAATTATTAAGTCAATTATTCCGCCAGCTTTATACGATTGATAGTGGCAAGTTTGTGTTGCTATTAGAAGACATTGAAACCACGCAAAGAGAAGAGATTTCCGTCATTGTCGGAATTGAGAACACAAGAGTTACTGTTCCGTCAGTTCTGTTCGGTAAGCATATTGACGAGATGACCCTCGTTAGGCGTCCAAACGGTGCCTTTGTCAGTCCTATCAAAAAACCAACTAATGATTTAACCATGATTTTCCCAAAGAGAAGTGAGTTATTACACAATGCTGTTGAGTCTGTTCGACCAAAATTACTGGATGTTAACGACACGCTAGCACGACCACCTCTGAAGGGCATCAAGAGCTATGCACCACAAACTCGAACATCTGATCAATCTGACATGTTGGTGGATGAATTTTCGAATGTCTCTATAACAGAAGATGTGCATAAAATCAGTCCAATAAAGAAGGGCAAAGTAACCAAGCTCAACAACAGCGACACTGGTGCCAATGATAACATGAAACACATTATGGATAAGATCGATCCTTTTAAATCAATGTCAAACAAAATGAGAAAGATATCCATATTTGAAGATAATAAAAATAATGAAAAAACGTGGGCCAATCTTCAATATTCACGAATTCCACGCAGTCACAACCATGGTCATGCTATTAATCAATTTCAGTTAACCAGAGAAGATTTTGAGAAGAACTGCAAGAATTTATCGGATATGCCCAATCAATCTAATGTGTTAAAGGTTACTGGTATCTTGGAGAACTTGAATGCTAGTGATTATGAATTTAGAGAATATTTCATGAGCAAAGGTAAAGCTAAATTGGAAACTTCTTTATGGAACTTTTTCGACAAAGTTGACTTAACGAAACAGCATCTGTTATTACTAAATGGGTTGTTTTTATTGCAACAATTGATGAAATTCCAAGAATCGTTGAATAGTTTTAAATTGTTTCAATTACTTAAAAGAACATGTAGGGATGAAGAGGTTGACGGTGAGATGTTTTTCATTTGGAATGAATTGCTTCTGGGTATTCTACATCCGCAAATCGTGTCGGATCTTGAGGAACATATTTTGAAATACCTAGAATCAAACGAAAAGAATTTAATTATTTCCAGTTTATGTTTGAATTATTTGCCTAAGGTTTTAATGGAAGATAACTTTTTGGATTTGGTGAAGCTATACCGGTTAGATGCCATCTTGGGTGGATTATTCAATGAAAAGGAAGTGATGTTTAGAAAATCGGCCGTGGTTTGCTTTAGTAGCTTATTCAAGAATCCAAATTTATCCAATGAAAGTAAAGAGACATTAATTAAATTGAAGGCAAAATATCCAATTTCCCAACAACGGTTGATTGAGTTTTATGTAAAGAAGTGAACTGAAAGAGGGGAGCACGAGGATGAAGTGGTGGCAATTAATTATAAAAATAAATATCTATTACAGAATTTAGATTGATAATTTCTAATATACAAAATAAAATTATACATATATATAAAAACAACGAAATAGAACTAAATAAAAAATAAAAAAATAAAAGAAACTAATCTATGTAAGAAATTAATTAAACGTTATGTATCATTTTATATCTTCCTTATTTATCACCTTTGTGGCCTTTGAATTAACAACATCATTCAATGTTCCATACAGGTTAGTAGCATTACCATTAATATTGCTATTACTATTGGATTTTGTGTCAGTCTGCTTCTTGATACCACCACCACTTATACCACCAATTTGACCAAATTTCGGATTCAACGGAGATTGCTGTGGTCTTTTCTTATTCTTTAACGATTTACCAACAATCAGCAGTTGTCTTGCTTGTTGATATTGAAGCAGTGGTGTTGATGTTTGTTGCATTTGTTGAAGCTGTTGTTGTTGTTGTTGTTGGAGTTGAAATTGGGATTGTTGTTGGGGGACAACCATACCATAGGGAACCATTTCCGAATGATCGTTATGTATCATGTATGATTGATTTATCGGTATTGGGAATCCATTGGCATCGTACATTGGTGCCGTCGTAGTTGCAGTCTGGACATTTGGATTACTTGTCCAGTACTCACTATCTGGATGCACAACATTATACGACACAGGAATTTCTGTGGCAGCTTGATACAATTGACCTGACTGTTGATCATAATACTGCTGGGTTGGTTGTGGGATCGCCTTTAGGTATGTTGGCGTGGCCACTTGTCTGGCAGTGAATTGACTCTGGTATTTGGCAGATATTGGAGGAACGACAGGTTGTCCTTGTGCTACTACACCTTGATATGCTGTTGATGGGAAAAAAGCCTCTTCGTTCCCCTGTATCGAGAAGAATTTAGCAGCAGATTTGGGTTGTAAAGGACCTGATGATATTGGAGGTAATGGTGTTCTTAGTGGTTGTGCTTGTTCGATCAAATATTCATCGTTGAAAGCAACTTGATTGGTTGTAGTGGCAGTTGCTGGGGTTGCTTGTACTAGGCTTGGCGGCATGAATAAAGTAGCATCTAGAAATGAATCGTAGTTGTCGTCTATTATGCTTGCATAGGCACCTGGTTGATAATTCGCATCCAATGTAATATAGTCTTCTGGATTTTGGCCACCCGACTGGTTAATGTAATCCAATGGGAAATCGTCTTCATAGTCGGAACTTGTTTTGTACTGGGCTGGTGTAGCCTCGTTAAGGAACCCATAATCTTCTCTTCCCCTTGCTGTGGTAGTATATTCTGGTGACGATTTCTCACTTCCGTTACTTTGCTTCTGTAAGTCGTTATCATCTCCAGTACTTATTCCATGTGAGGTAGCGCCAGGGGTCATATTGGTGGTTGTTGCGCTGGTTGCACCTGCTGTGGCAGCATCATTGACTTTTTTGGAAGTCTCCATGTGTTTAGATAACTGGGTGTACAAACTTGAAGATTCATCGTAATCAAAACTCAATGCTGGTTCTCTGTGACTTATGGTGGTTGGGTTTTGACCTAGTTTCTCCTTTTTCAAATCCCTTTCTAAAGCATCAGCCATCAATTTATCGTGTGGTACGTTGAACCAAAAAAAAACCTTTTGCTTCTTCTGGGTTCTTAAACAAGAGTTCTTGAACAAAAACTCAAGAAACTCCGATCTTGGTGGTTCTAAAATAGCATCGGTGCCGCATTTTAAGTTTCTTAAATCTGAAAATATACCTTCCTCGAACTTCTTACGATCTATTATTTTTCTTCCAAAGTGTTCAAATTTGTAAACAATGCAACGGACAATATCGGTACCAGTTATGAAGTATAAATTGTTCCAGTAAACACAACTCACGAACCCTTCGTCGTGGTTTAAATAGTATCTTCTAATGACTTGATTTTCCTGCCAGTTGGCTGGAGCAGTTGCTAAAAAGAACTTTAGATCTTCGATTAGTCTCAACGACTCCTTAACCTGGTGGGTTGGTGTAAGCGATGTCGATTCAGTAGTATAGGACCTCGTAGTTGTAACGGACATAGCAAATCAGAAATAAAATACGAAGGAATAACGTTTGTAAATGAACGGATCTTGGTTCGAAAAAAATATTGCTATCGTTTTAACAATTGTTTTGAGTCCCTGATTGAAAGTGTTTTGAAAAAACGGAAGTGTTTGAAAGTGTAGGCAAAATTGTGTTTCCAAAAAAAAAAGAAAACCGACAAGCTGAAACTTGAAAGGAGGTGGTGATTTTAAAACAGTTTTATAAGCGGTGGACTTGAAACACGTACAGCGAAACGGAACAAACAAATAAATTGGAAGATTTATGCTGTTCCTATTCTGGATCTTTGGTTGGGAATGTTTCGACAGTTGGTTTGTTTTGTTTTTGGTTAAAATTCTGTTCTGTAGGTTTATTTTTCTGCCAAATCTGAATACAAAAAAACAAAGACCAATACGAAAATGTAACCAGGTTTAGTTCTCGTTCTTGTTGTTTTGCTGGAATGTAATGTATTGTTGGGTGTGCACTAGTCGGAGAAATCGTGTGTCAAGAATGATAGAGTGCCTATTGGATATATAAAACAAGAAGAATGAATAGGATGTAGATCACACGGAAACCGAAACAGGTTGGATTGACTGTTGGTAGAGTAGGGTTTGGACAACGCAAAACAAGAGAAAGAAAAGAGGCAACAGAATTTTTCTTTTGTTGTTTTAAAAATTGCCCGATGAAACAATTCTCGTTCAATTTATACCTCGCAACTCTCGTTCATTAGGTGTTTCAGAAGTTGAGACATGAAACACAAACCACCCGCACACCAACAATAAATCAATAGTACAAAGGGGGAACCCACTATAAACTTAAATTGTAACCCTAATATCTCAAACACAACAATACAACATCCTTCTCAAGAATAAATTACAAATAGACAAGGCAACCAACCGTTTATCCAAAAGCGACATTCTATCACTTGTAGAACATAAAGACCATAGAACAACACCAGGAAGCTCCTCCTATTTTTCAACGGAACACTAAACCTCTTTTGTAACTTCCTACTGCACCTGATGCATGCCAGGCTAACTATTGTTTGTTTTTTTTTTGTATTTTCTGTTTGGTCTAGAACCAATCTGCAGAGGCCCCCTCAGGAACAAGGAGAGCAAACAACAAAGTCCATATCCGCGAATCTACATTCTAATCCAAACAACAATGTTAATAAAAAATAAGAAGTCGTTAAAAATTATATATTCGTTTTGTATGTATTTTATCTTTTTTTTTTTTTTTTGCATTTTTGTTTTCGTATGAATATACTAGACATAAAAAAAAAAACTCAAAAAGAACAAAAAAAAACTGGAACCAAATCTAATCGTAATCACACCAGTCTTTTCTAAAAGACGAGACCCATTCGACTGGAACCCCTGCATGAGGATGTTGTTCAAAATGTGGCTTTGTAGTGGTGGCGGTAGTTGTTGCTGTTGTTGCCGCTGCCGCTGCCGATTTACTCAATTCGGCTAATGGGCTAGACACTGGTCTAGAACCATGGATACTCCCACCATGCATGTGGCCTCCTCCAATGCCTCCGTTGCCTGTCGTAAAATCTAAACTGTGATGTTGTGGTTGGTGGTGTGCATTGTGGTAATCCCTCTTCTCATGAAAGGATCTTCTGAACGCATTGACCCCCATTGGAACAGTGCCATTGGTGGATGAAAGTGAACTTCTTCTGAACGGTGGCACATACTTACCATTGTTACTATTGGAAGAGGTTGACAACGATGGTGACGCATATCCATCCAACTCGCCCCCAAAAATAGCTCTTCTATTGGCAGCGATGGTTCCAGATGCACTGGAATTATTCGAGTTTCTCCGAATTGGGGTTCCTCCGTTACCAACTGGAAGATTATCGGACTTTGCAAATCTCTTATGCAACGGATCACCCTCAGCTACGGCACTATGATGTAATGAATTGTTCTGTGTAGTTGCAGCTGTAGTGGGCATGGTGTCCTCGAAATCCCCTTCCAAATGGAAAACCTCATCGTAGTCTAAGTTTAAATTATCCAATTCTTCAGTCAATGGTTCAACAAGCGGTGATTTTGAATAATTTGGTGACCTCAAATATGGCGGAATGTATTTCCCATGTGAATTTGACAATCCAGCAGCATTACCATTTCCATTGACACTTCCATTGGTTGCAAGAGGCAGAACGTGATGATTTGACGTCATACTAGTGTGTCCATTTCCACTCATAAAATTCTTTCTTAATTTAGAAGTGGAATACAGTCTAGACTTTCTTCTGCCATTGTGATGATTATGCGAATCATTGCTTTGATTATGGTAATGGAACTGTTGTTGTTGCTGGTGTTGCTGTTGTTGTTGGGATTGCTTCTGTGGTTTCCTGTAATTCTTCTTCCACGTTCTCTTTCTAAATCTTTGTGGAGGAGAAAGTTTCTTATTCTGGCCATCATATTGTTTGGTGAATCTTTGTTCTCCGTACTTATCCATATAATGGTTTAAAACAGATCTTGGAGTAAAAAAATCTTCTCTATTGAATTTATTATTCCCGTTATACAATCGATTATTGTTTTGGGAATTTTGATTATAAGATGCAACATTTAATGGCTTTCTCGTGTTACGATGAACCTTGAACCCAGTGATTGGGATAGGTTTCAATTCAGTATTTGTAGACAATAATGCATCTGCTCTATGGTTATGCGGAATATTTGTAGTTGCAGTTGGGGTATTTCCTGTAGCACTGGCTGGAGTCGTGGCTTGGACTGCTGATGCGACATCACCTGAGTGTGAATCAAGTTTGCCATTTGCATAATTTAATGATGGTGGGGTTTCTTTTTCAATTTTAACAGTTGGGGTTTCTATCTTACCTGGAGAAACAGACATGGTTTCGGAAAACGACCCGTAACCCTCCAGATCTACTTCTTCTTCTTCTTCTTCTTCTTCTTCTTCTTCTTCTTCGTCATCATCATCTTCATATTCACCTTCCTCTTCCTCTTCTTCATAATCCTCGTTATCCCAATATTCTTCATCAATGGTGAAATATCTCAACAGACCCAATTCTTCTGAAATACTGGCCAAGTCTCTGTTATCCGGATCAATAGTCAAACAGAATCTCAAAACTGAAAACAAATCCCCACTCATGGTTGAAAAAATATCAAACAAGGCTTCACGATTGTTGACAAATTGAATGAATCGTTTATCTGAATAATTGGCAACTTGGAAAGGATTTTTATGGAACACCAAGGTCAACAAGATGATCCCGAGCGACCAAATATCTACTTTTGAGGCATCGTAGGATTCCAAATTGTTGTCAAACAACTCAGGTGCCATATATCTCTCTGAACCAATATCAAATTCGTTGGGGTTGGTGACAATTTTTGAAGTAGTAGATAAACCCCAGTCGGAAATCTTGATAGACCAGTCCTGATCAATTAAAATGTTTTCAGGTTTCAAGTCACGATGGTAAATTCCTCGACTATGGCAGTAAGTTAAACCATCTAATAATTGTTCAAAGACCAGTTTAATATCTTGAGTGGTAACTGGACCTGAATTGGAATGAATAGCTTCGTACAAGTCTCCCCTCGGATAGAACTCTAAGACTAAGAACGTATCAAAATGGTCCCATAATTTAGAAATATGGGGATGGTCTCCCAAAATTTTGTGAATTTTAATCTCCTTGTGTGCCTCGTTCAATAAGGCTGTGAATACAGACTCTGTCGCTGATAGCTTGGCTGGGGTAGAAGTTGATGATCGCGTGGTGGCTTCCTTTTTGAAATCAACAGGGTAAATGAACTTGACGGCAACCAAACGATCATCTTTCTTCCGGTCTTTGGCTACTGAAACTAGCCCATATGAGCCTTGACTTATGTCTGCTACTTTAAGGTATCGATCTCTCAACAAAAGACCTTTATCATATTGATTATATTCTTCCATCTGGAGATACGTGTAAGTGGTTTGTTCGTTAAAAATAAAGTCGTTATTGTTTAGTTAATAAAAAAAAAAATATGCAATAGTATATGTGTCAAGATAAAATAAAAAAAAGTTGTGGCTTTATATGAATGTTATTATCTTGTTTAAATCATAAAACGGTTAAAATCAAAGTGAAAAACAAAAGGAACAATATAAAACAAATGAAATCAATATAACTGATGCCAGGATGTGATGGTATGCCTGGGATGAACTGTACTAAAAAAAAAAAAATGTTGTTGATGAGTAGGCCTAAAAAAAAAAAACGGCAAAAACTTGAAGACGGAAGGCTGACTCAAAATTATAATGGTGGTGACAAGACTGTTGAGTCAATGGCTACCGCGAATGCTAATAACTGAGGGACCAACTAATAGTAATTCTGATAAACTTTCTTCTTGTATTTGTGTTTGGACAACGGTGTGTTTGGAAATTGCTGTCAAAACCCGTATTTTTTTGTCCTAGTTTGATCTGGTCCTATTCCCCACGTATAATTCAACAAACGGTGACCAAGAAAGGAAGGTTGACTTAAGGATACTTGCAAGAAATAACTTTGGGCAAAAAGTTAACACAAAATATCACTTGTTGATCTATGGATGAGGGATGGGTGAACTGTTGGAAAGAGGATTGGTTGGAGGTTCTGGGTTAATTAAAAAAAAAAATTGTAGAAATGTTGTACTGATAATACTTTTTATTTTTTGGGAATTTGGTTGAGCAAAACAGAAACACAATATAGGGAAGAAGGAAAAAAAAAAAGAAAGAAGGAATCAGTCATTCTTAACTATTGCCAATAGAAAAAAAAAATAGGAGAATTCGCACATATACACGACCCATATTGATTGAGTAGTTCACTGTAGAGCTTCTGTTAAGGTTGTAAGGTTGCAAAACGATTGGTAGATCTAGCATCTTCTTTAGCCAACACTGTCATACAATTTATAAACTGTTGTCAACTCAAAGGTCGTCAAAGGAGTGCCTGAATATGAACGAATTATTGTGGTCCAACATTGACAAAACCCCTACGCAAGATAACATACCACAGGTCGTGTCATAATCAATTTCTGATAATGAGGGCGATAAAAGAAATGTCTTCCTTCCGTTCATCCACGACATTGCTTTTCTAATGTCGCATTTTTGCCACAGTAAGGAAGAAGAGGTGCGACTCATAGCAATTTGTTTGGCACACGACTAATACTTGCATTGTCTACAGTAGATTTCTTTTTATTTTCTTTTTTCTGTTTGTCTGCCTTGCACTCTCTCTGTGTCTGTCTATTTGCTTTTCAACGCCAGGTTTCTAAAAGTTTTGCCATTTGACCCTCGAACCAACGGACCAGCAAAACACTGCACCATGGATGAACATATTCCTACATTTTTAGCAGTAACAGGAGTTGAAGATGAATCCATTGCAAAGCAATTCTTGGATGTTGCCGGTGGTGATCTAGAAACGGCGGTCATGTTATACATGGAATCGGGCCAACATGGTGGTTCTTCCTCCACCAATAACAACAACAATAACACTGCCAATACCGCATCTGGGTATGACAGTGATGAAGAGATGGCTAAAAAGTTGCAAGAAGAAGCATATAGAGCAAACGGAGATGATGTCAGGGAGGCAGATGCAAATGTTCATCGTCATGAAACCTTGGTTGACACCATGGGTGGATTTCAGTCTCATCATATTAACACCCCAATGGACTTTCTTGGAAACAGGAGACAGGGTATATTCAACCAAGGTGTGGATTTTGACAGACGAGTGAGATCTGGATTTGGTGGGTCTTACGGTTATGATGATGACGACGATGTTGACGACGATGGCGATGATGATGACGATGATGATATTGACAATGACGAAATTCAAATATTGGATTCCGATGAAGATGAAGATGGGGGTAATATCAGACCAATAAGTCGTCGAAGACAGAATATCCAACAACGCGATCAAGAATTGAACTCCACACAAAGAAGATTGGCCCTGTTGTTCCGACCACCATTCGATATAATTGAGAATTTGAATCTTGATCAGGCCAAACAATTGGGCAAATCAACTAAGAAATGGATACTAATAAATATTCAGGATTCACGTGAATTTCAATGTCAAGTAATGAATCGAGATTTCTTCTCGAACGAACGAGTCAAAGGAATCATTAAAGAAAATTTCATATTTTTACAATACCAAGCTGATTCCATGAGTGGCCAACAGTACGTGAACTTTTACCATGCCGATGAATATCCACATTTGGCTATTTTGGATCCATTGACGGGTGAAAGAGTGCATAGATGGAAAGATGGCCAAGTTCCACAAGTTAATGAATGGGTCGAAGAAGTTTATAAATTTTTGGACTCGTTTTCGTTAAACCCACAATCGAATAACCCGTTGGTGCATCACGAAACAAAAATCGATCCAAGCACCTTAAGTGAAGAACAACAAGTTGAATTAGCTATGAAACAATCTATTATTGACAACGGAAATCTCAACACGAAATCGGGCACCACAATTGAAGATGCTATTGTCATTGACAGCGATAATGAAGAAGAACAAGAAATTGTTTCGGCACCTTCTGAAGAATCAGCAACTGCAATTTCCAAGGATCCATTTGATGCAATATTGCCTATAAATCATCCTGAACCAACTGAGCAACCAATGACAAGAATCCAAATTCGATTCCCCAATGGTAAGAGATTGGTAAGAAAATTGAAATTAGACGACAAAGTGGTCGTTATCTACGAATGGTTGAAATCCGTATTGCAAGATAGCTTCCAAGAGTATGGTTTGGAATCTCCAGATGACAAATTCAATTTATCCAATAGCTCAGACAAATCATTTAAGTTTATAGATTCGTTGGATAAAACTGTTGAAGAAGCAAATTTGAAGAACGCAAGTATCCTTTTGGAACAAGAGTAAGCTCCCAAACAAGCGTATGGAGTGAGATGAAAGTTTATAGAAATGATATTAATGCAATCGTTAATTTTTTTTTTTTTTTCCATATCATATACACACGCATTATTATTATTATTATTATTATTAATAGTAGTAGCCATAATTATACAAAGCAGGGAAAGATTCTAAAGGCGGCAATTTCTGTAGTTTGGAATATGCTGGAGGATTGTTGTTGAACAAGACTTGTTTGTATTCTTTGTGTTTAACTTTCTCTTCGGTGGACAATTCCTCCGCTTCTTCTGAGTCTTCATACTCCCCGTCTTCAGAAGATCCTGGCCCACCATCTTCGTCTTCTGCGTCGTTTCCGTCGTCTTCTGTGTACACCTCCGATTCATCGGTTGCCTCATCCACCACTTTCCGTTTCTTATTTGAACTACTAACTTCTTTAATGTTCTCTCTCATTAGCAACAAGTCTTGATCCACTTCAAAATCATTTAATCCAGTACAAATGCCTCGTTCAGCAGGCAATTCATCATGATCTTCTGCATACGCTCGTTTGATATTATGAGATATATTGTTCAATTCCCAATCCTTGCTTTTGATACTTTTTCTGATATCAGACAATTCAATTTTGCTTTTTGGCGTGTACCTGCCACCCAATTCAATATAATTTGAATCTTGGCTACTGTTTAATATTGCCGAAACATCTTTCGTACGTATGGTATCGATATCATTATTAATAAACGAACTGACATACAACAGTGAATTCAACGATCTGTAGTAATCACGCGATGTGATGTCTTTATTCCTGTACTCATTCAATCGGTAATAATCCTTATACAACTGGTTTAATTCGTTTTGTGTTTTGTTAATTAGTCTTTGCTTTTGTTGAAGTATTGATCTGTGGTATTGTTTCCACAAAATTATTCTATTCCCATACAGGTTGTCTTTGATTAACTTTTCTTGGTAATCTTTCTCCTTACTTATTGCATTTAATGCATCCCTATGTCTGTTGAAGAAATCATTGAGCAAATATGGAAATGGAAGTTTTGACAAGTTATTATTGACATCCCCGTGGTTCATCAAATAATCATTATCGTATTTAAACGTGTTATCAAAATCAAATGGGCTTTGCAAATTCTTGAAAATTTCTTTCAATTCCTCCTGATACTCATCAATAGATTTCAATAAATCCGGTTTGTTCTTCATGGCTCCATTGTTGACCATAATCAAATCCTCCGTATTGGTCACAATGTTGTTTATGGTTTCCACTTCAAAATTGTAAATCTTCAACCAGCTCTTATCGTTAGCCGTGGTTAGTTTGATCAGATTGGTTAATTTTTCCAATATTGTATCAATTCTGGACAATCTGCTTTCAAGGTATTCCTTACCAATTGTCCTAAACTCTGACGATAGTTCTTGTTCAAGTTCAGTTAATTCCTCCACTGACATTTGTGATATTTCTCTGAGGAGATCAGTTTGCACTTCATTGATTGACACCTCTTCAACAGCAGAACCATCTTGACTAGTTGTTGAAGATGACATGGTTTTATTCGGACAGCTGTACCAAAGGTCGTAAGTGGCTCTTGAATGGTTGCTTGACTAGTTTTCAAAGCTTAATCGGTTTGCGTGGTATTCAAAAAACTTGTTAAATTCACAGTATCCAATTTCTATACGCAATAACAATTACGGCACTGGATGATTTATCTTTCTTCTAAGGGTTGGTCGATCGTGAAACGTATTTCCCTGTAGAACCTTAATCGAACTAGACAGAAAAAATTGTTGTTTGTGAAATTGGTTGTAAAAAAAAAAAAAAAGAGAGACCCACTCACCTTAAAAAAAAGGCGAAGAAAAAAAGAAAAAATATTACTTATTGAAACTGACTATTTACGATTGATAAAGTCGTGTGAAGGGGGGTTTGGCCCACGTGACTAAAGTAACCTTGGTGGAAGAGAGTATGAAATGACACCCATTCAAATAGAAACAACACTACATATATATTCTTCACAAATCCAAGAAAAGAGTAAATACTAACGACATACACACGTAAGAGTCGATTATCTATCTTCGGCCCATTCGTTTTCTTTTCTGATGGCAGCTTCTTCTTCGGGACTGAAATCATTGACAATGTTGAAAGTCCTTCTCAATTCTTCAGGAGATTTACTCTTGATCATTTCAGCAACCATCTTACAACCACTTTCTAATAATGGCTTGATGTTCAAATAATTGGCGGCCAAGATGATTTCATACAACATTTCTTGGTCAACCTTCAAAAAGTTTCTGTCCCATTCTTCAACTGGTATGGATTTCTTAGCATCTTCGTCTTCGTCATCTTGGAAAATGGTATTCTTGTGGTGTTCACACCATTCTAAGACCTTGCTCAACACGTTGGCTCTGACATTTGGAGTTGGGATTTCGAAGTCTTCTTCTAAACCGTCTGGGTGTAAATCATTGATCATGTTTTTAATCAAAATTGATTTCTCAGCGATTTTTGGTTCGACTGGGAATTTTTCATTGTCGGAGGAAACAATTATGACTTTGGCAGATGACATGGTTTATGGTTATTTAGTTGATTGCGTGTTTATATGAACTAAGAAAATGACCAAATTTCAAGAACGCATTCGTCTCTATATATATATATATTTTTTCCATTCCAAACTGCAACGCCTTCCTCTGTCTCTCTCCTGAACTAATTTTCTTTTTTTTTCTGTATGTTCGTGCGAGTTGGTTACATTTTGATGTTCTTTTGACTTTTTTCTTGATCATACGAAAAAGCTTCTAGGCCATGTGCATAATCTCCACATTATGATGAGAAGTTCAATTAGAAAGGAAGATTAGAGTTGGGAAAGTTCAAACTATAGCAAAATTTATTAAGTTGATTAAATGAATCTATTAGCAACAACAACAACAACGACCATAGATCTGGATTATTTTGGTTTTGTGAGAGATTTTTCGTACCGACTGCAAAATTATAAGCCCATATTTTATTCAAGCAAAACCCTTACATTTTATAGTTGACTTTGACTTGTTATTGATATCGACCAAAGTGATCTTCTGGACTGGAATATCAAATCTAATCAGCTTAAGGAGCAAAGTCACTTGTTCAGTGATACTGAACGACATGTTCATGATTGGATGTATCCAACATGTGATTTCTGTTAATTTCGCCTGTTTTTCATAATACTCAATACCACAGACGTTTATCTTAATATCGGGTGTTGGGAAATTCTTAAATATGGTAGATTCGCAGAAGTGGGAATACAACTGAAGAGCTTTATCAGTATCGTGCCTGCCATGGGAAACTTTTATTCTCACCAAATAGCCGTTCTTGAAATAGTCGTAGTTTGGCACTAACAGTTTCCTCATAAACACTGCATGACTGTATTTAAATTCATTCATGACCAGCTCAAATTGCTGTTTATTGTCAATTGTAGTTTTTATTTTCTTTAAATTATCACTAGAAATTTCCCATACAAACCAAGTATTGTATGCCAGCTCAACTGCTTGTTGGCCGAATCTATGATTGATTAGTTGGTTGTAAAACATCTGCGGGTTTTTCATTGATGAATAGCAGCTTGGATTACCAGAATAATTTCCGTACACAATTGGAACAGGATCATCGTATTCCACAATGTGATTCTCAAACGCAACCGAATTTGGCTTATTATTCTTCTCCATCGAGTTAGAAGATAATAATTCTACTTGATCCGATTCTGAACTTCTTATGTTTGTGGAGTATGGAGCAGTCGTGATAGGCGGTGGAATAGCAGGCTCCGGTTTTCTTTTGCCAAACCAACTTTTAGATCTATGCATTTGGTTTTTGGGTTGCTGAATTGGAGGGGCAGATTCCACCGTAACTAGTTTTCTTTCAAGATTCAAGAATGGAAAATACCAGCTCTTTCTCTTGTTGACTTTGGTAACAAATTCTTCAGCTTTCCTTGGTTCAAACTCAGTACCATTCTCCAAACCACTTTGTGGTTCTTCTCCTTCATTTCCATTTATATTGTCGTTTTTGAGACCATTCTGTTCATCCGGTGAGTTTTCAGTATTTTTGATCGAAGTTGTATCAGATCCATCAATTGCGGATCTGTTTTCGTTGGAACGGACGAGTTTCTTATCTGAAGAAGTGCCGGCGGTATTATTTCCACTCATGCCAGTTCATTGGTATGATACAAGAAAGGTTGTTGTAAAAACAATTCACAAAAAAAAAGTAAGAAAAAAAGTATGTTGGTTGCAAAGTTGGAAACAACAAGGGGTGAGTACAGTCTTTTTACATTTAATTCAAACCAGTGCAGACATAATTATTCATACATGTGAGACAGAATTGTTTGAAGTATTTGTAGCAAAGTGTTCATGCTAAGACGGACAGAATAGTTCAGATCAGTGGTGCAAAATTATTCATAAAGCGTGATCTTCAATTCTCACACCAACTTACAGCCAAAATTGGCGGGAACAGTTAGTAAACCCTCGTATTAGAATATCTCTTTTGTTGGTATTAAAAGTTTTGACTTACTGTTATAAAATTATTTACTAGAGTTGGTACGAATAGTTCTGGCGCTCAGGCATTAAAATTAAATATCGCTGGTACGAAAAAAAAAGAGCAAAAAGACTGTATAAGCGTGTTTTTTTTTTTGGGCAAACACCAATCTGATGCCAGGCAGAAGCAGACACAACTATACTACAGGTTCCCAATGCTAAGGATATCAGAATACTCTTACTCTTGATAACCCGCAAAGCAGTGTTAGAAGCGTACAGAACTATAATTTACATTACTGTCTTCATAGCGTGTTTTTTTTTCTCCTATGTAACACTATTCAAAATTTGAATATATACCAGCACTAAAGTCATCTAACTCTTCTAATTGGTTCAAATTATTAACGTATATATTGCCACCGGATTCTTGTTGTGGTTGGTTGACAGGGAAATCTTCTCCAGCGTTCAAGCTGTTGAGGATTTCTTCAAGATCTGGCTCATATCCTGGCAGTATTAAACCTTCATTCTTTATATTGTCGTTATCTATCATGATATTATTTTGCACTGAAAGTTGAGCCAAGAAGCTTGCTAACTTGAACGATTTGTTTGGGAGCTCGGTGATTCTTGGATCTTGCAAGTTCCCTGTGGTTGATACCAAGCTATTACCTAAATTACCTCCGCCCAAGGCAGATGCCAAGTTGGTCGATAAGGTATTCAAGTTGGTCAAGATCAATGAACTCAACAAATCAAAGAAATATGAATCATTATTTAACATTATTGAGTTTGTTTCATTGATCAATTTAATCAAATTGGAGTCGGCTGAGTCCAATTGGTTCACCAAGTCCGGGTTGGTATTCAACAATGTTTCTAATAAATCGGGATAATTAATTGGAAACAAATTGGCTAAGATGTATTCCTTGTTGTTGGTGTTGATCTCGTTTATAATGTCAAGTAAACTTTGCTCGAAGGATTCAACAGACAACTCAGACTTAGGAGTGATCTTTTCAAATTGGGCAGTGACCAAGGCTTCAATGATGGAGCTTAGATTTATCCAACCTTTGTTCAACAACCACCAACTCAATGAAAGATAACTTTGCTCAATTATGTAATTTTCATGGGGGTCAATATCGTGGTTTATAGACTTCACACCTGCCATTTGTATCGCACTTTCCAAATACGATCTTCTTGCTAATATATTCAACTGCAATCTTGTAATTAATAATAAACCGGAAATTGTGTACATCAAAGTTAACGCTCTGGTTATTGATTTGATTTTCAACAAATTCCATAGTTCGATCTTGCTCTTGCTCATATAGATGGATAACTTCAGCTCGGGATCATTATTGTTATCCAAGAGATTTAAATTGTCCGTCGTTAATTCGTTATTTTCGTTAGCGGAATTGTTCTTCGACCCTGCGCTTTTCTTCAACCTCAACGCCTGCGTGATCAATTCAACAGGTAAAGCGTCAACTATAGGTGAAGCCAAAACTGGGAGTAATGCTAATATAGTATAGTAACAGTCTTGTTGAGTTTGAATGAATCTTTGTTTGATCTGTTGTTTGAATAACAACTCTTGTCTCAACGATTGTTGATAACTTTTGAACTTCTTGATAACTAACTCATTAATTAAGAAATAAATGGAAACCGAGACAGCACCAGTGATCAAGATTCGTCTCTTGTTTCTATTGAAAAAACCGCTTAATGATGAAAATATGGCCATCTTTTTAGGGTGTTGTTGTTGTTGTTGTTGTTGTTGCTGTTGCTGTAGTTAATTAAGATCGAGCGTATATTTGTCGTTATCCGCTTGTGAATATTTCATACTCCATTTTTTCTTTCCACGGTTCAAACTGACTTTTTTTTTTCTTCTCTTTTGTCGATTGATGAATTATTTGGTGGGGAACTTAGATTTCCTAATTTGGTATTATAAAGTTTCGACAGTGACTATATGTTGATAACAAAATCTGGAACTCGAATATTCAAATCAAGAAAACAAAAAAAAACCAAATACCACTAGTTGGCTTTTTCAATAGGGGGAAATGTAATTGATACAAGAAACCAAAATATGAGCATTCGCTACCAACGTGGGTCCTCTGTTTTTGTTAACATCTGATGTTCCATAAACTGCGGATATTTTTTTTAGGATTTTCAAACAAAGTTCGTATAAATTTCATTTCAAAGATGCTACTAATAACTAAAATCCATTCGTTCCGATCGTTGAACTCATCGGAGCACGTTGATCCTTCGGAGAGCTATTCGTTTAGACGTTCATTAATTTAGCGTAACTACTTGGTTACCATTTTGGATCTGAAAATCGCTCTTTTCAATCAAACGAAGGTTTACAAACCCGAAAATCCAATAACCCGAGTTACGTAATTGAAAAACAAATTAACAATTAGACACTACCCATTTATAGTGGAAATTAGAATAAATTAGTAGCTTATTGTGAAAACAGGAATAAGAATAAGGATTACTCGATTTTTTTTCTTGTCGTTGCTATTTTTTGACACCCGTTCGTGGGTAGATATTGGATATTTTGGGGAGGTTCGCTACATGTAGCCTTTATCCCACAACGTGCGCTAAAAAAAATTAATTAATTTGTCTTTTGTGGATGATTCTTGAGCGGAATTTGTAATTGGTTTTCCATATACAATATTGTGCCATTGTATCGGAGGACAAGAGATTCGACAGCTCTATTTACTGGGCTTTGACATCTTATCTGTCAAACACACACTCTCTCTGTATAACACCAAGAATTAATTGTTGAAACAATCAAGAGATGTATCACGAGACCCTGGCAAAGATCCAATTACAACATAAAACTCAAGATCAATTGTGCCTCAAATGTTCGAAAAGCTAGAAATTTCGAGCTTTAAAGATATGAGGCTCAAATTAATTGTGGTCCTCCCACGTTGTTCCGTGGTGATGTAAATTTAGTGTAATTTCAGGAAACCTTGCATCATTAGGGGGGTTATTATTAACATTAATTTCACTTATTGTTTTTGATAACGAAACGTGCACGACCTGCGGCAGATTGCGTTTACTTTTTTTTTTTTTTTTTTTTTCATGTAGGGCCGAATGGCTCAAGGATTTTCAATTAAACAATAGGCCAAACCGTGCTTCCCCGACGGAAAGCACAATCAATTATGAATACCCATCCTACCTCATCTCTTCTTTCCCTTATGTGACGAACTGGAAGAGTATAAATAGTCCGTGAAATTCCCTCCCCTATGACTAACTTGTTACATCTTCTTTCTTTTTATTCCCACCAAGTCAAAAGCCAACGAATTCAAATATGCAGTTCTTCACTACTACCGTCGCTTTATTAGCTTCTGTTTCCGCTGTTTTAGGTAAAAACATCTTGTTGACCAACGATGACGGTTGGGCAGCCACCAACATCCGTGCCACTTACTACAAATTGAAAGATGCTGGTCACAATGTCTTCTTGGTTGCTCCAGTTTCCCAAAGATCTGGTTTCGGTGGTAAATTCGATATCCCAACCTCCCCAACTTTGCAAACCAATGGTGAATTTGGTTACCCAAAGGCTGGTGCCCCATCTTGGGACCACGAACCTAATGATGACCACATCTGGTACTTCAACGGTACTCCAGCTTCCCTGGCTGCTTTCGGTCTTCAATACGTCATTCCAAACTATGGTGACAATGTTACTGTTGACTTAGTTGTTTCCGGTCCAAATGAAGGTACTAACCCAGATGGTTTCTTTACCATTTCCGGTACTGTCGGTGCTACTTACAACTCTGTTTACAGAGGATACCCTGCTATTGCCTTCTCCGGTTCCAACTCTAACAACTCTTTCTACCAAGACAACTTGGATTTGAACGATCCAAAGGAACCATCCACCATTTATGCTAACTTGGTTGTTGATTTTGTTGAACAATTGTTCAAGTCTCAAGGTTCCAACCCAAGAGCTTTGGGTTTGGGTGTTGGTTTGAACGTTAACTTCCCTAAAGTGGGTTACCTTGACGAATCCTGTACCGCTCCAAAATGGGTTTTCTCTAGACTTACTGGTCAAGAAGCTGCTGGTGCTGATTTAGTTTACAACAAAACTTCCAACTCCTTTGACTGGCACCAATCCGTGTTACCAGCCTTGGCTGCTTGTAACAACGGTGACTGCTCATTGCCATCTGAAGACTACATTCTTAACGATGTCAAATGTACCACCCCGGTTTCTGTCTTCTCAGTTGACTTCGATGCCAACTTGGGTTTGACCAACCAAGCTAGAGATTTGTTGGCTCCATTGTTCAACTAAACTGGGACAGTAGCTAGTCCAAAGTTGCGTTAATTTTCAATTCGCGTTCGTGTTGCCGTATTTTCTGCTCTCTTTTTTGTTTATGTTTTGTTTTTGTTTGCTTTTTTGATAAACTCCTTCCTAATAGTAAAAGTCGTTTAGGATACCCTAGTTTGATTTTTTAGAAATATAAATTATGTTTGTTAGTGTTTTATTTTAGAGTTTCTTCAGCCTCTCTTTTGATGCCCAGAAATAACTACATTAGCTCATCGTTTTTCGGTTGTTCTGCCACTGTCACTTTCGCAGCAATTGCGCGAGTATAATTTTATTTTATTTTATTTTATTGTCAACGGATATATTATTGCTTTTTTGAGTATACATGAAAAAAGAAAACTAAACATCAAACTTAAGCTGGGGGGAATACATTCTGCGGACCTTCACCAATAATGTTGCCCGCAGGATCGTATTCACAAACAACATACAAACCCCAACCACTACTAGTACAATCCTTGTAGGCACATCCAACTTTTGTCAGGTCTTTCCAGATAACCTGTGTGAAATGGTTGTAGATAAAATTACTTGCCGAATACAGAATTGGTTCATCAACCCAAGCATCCACTGTGTCAGGACCATTCTTATAACCAGCAGCCAAGTTTTCACCATATTGACCATGAGTATGGGTTAAGATTCCAGAACAATCGTAGTTATCAGCATTGTTCTTGGCGTAGTTGTAAGTGTCAACATCCCACGATAAATCACCAACTTGGTGCAATGTTCTATACTTGTTATGTTGGTCTAAAATTGCACTTGCAAATGATTCATCGACACCATCACATTGTGAAATTGCAGCGTATATGTTGCCATTTGAAGATGAGGTCGAAGAAGAAGAAGTACTGGATGTTGCTGGAGATGCCACCGGAGTTGAACTGGTTGAAGGTTGTGAAAAAACAACAGTAGTAGTTGGAACTGAGACTGCTGCAGCAGAAACCAGATAAGCTTTAGCGATTGCGGCTTCCAGAGTCGCAGGGGGGTTCGCTATTGGCACAGCAGAAGATGATGAAGAAGATGAGGACGACGAGGAAACATCTCCAAATAACGCTTTCAAGAAGGAATTAAGTGGTGAGCCACTGGATGATGTGGAAGATGTAGTTGTTCCTGCTGTTGTTGATGATGATGATGAAGAGGAGGAGGAAGATCCTGAACCATCAAGTAGACTATTCAAAAGGTTGCTCCAGAAACCAGATGTTGTCGTGGTGGTGGCATCAGCTACTTGAGTTGTAGTAACTACTTGTGCTGCAGCCACTGGGGATGAAACTACTGGAGCAGCAGCAACAACTTGTGCAGTTGCCTGTGAGTTGACGGTGGGGGACACTGGGTCAGGGATTGTGGAAGTAAGTGTTTGCCAAACTGTCACTATAGCGGGTGCCGAATACACTTGTGAAAGAAGGAATAAAAGTACAAGGTGTTGTTTCATTGTCGGTATGTGTTGATATTAAAGGAATGGATGTTTGAGTCGCTAGTCAACTCCTAACACAACTAAATCTGCTTCTTCTATATATATAAAAAAAAGAAGATCTTTGTTCGCTGAACGGGAAGATTCGATTTATATATGAAAAAAAAAAACGGTTACAAAAAAAGGATAAATTGTTGAAAAAAACCGCAATTTCATCTTTTCGAAGGGATATAAGATTCGAATCTCGGTTCCTCCGCCTTGAAAATGGTTTCATTTGTGGATAATGAATTTTTGTGAAAAAAAAAAAAAAAAAATGTAAAAGTAGTTGCAAAAGTAATATTCCGTTTTAGGAAATCCTATTGTGCAGATATTTTTTTTTCTCGACCCAGAAAAGGAAATCCAGACTCTTCTTCCCACAAAATCCTTCCACTGTAGTCACTCAAACTAGATAGTAATCACTTCCTGGTTCGTATAAAAGGCTATCGGAAATTTCATTTTCACCAAGCCATGTGGTTCTCCACTTCCACAATTTGAACAGCAATTTCCAACTTTGTTGTTTTCATTTTGTTGATTTCTTTCTTTTTTGGTTCCATCAAGGAATGCTTGTTTGAGGTTTCTTCTTTCGCAACATGTCAAAACCCTTACGGAATGCAGGATGACGACGAAAAAGGATCTTCTGTCAACTCGTACCTTTGTTGTTTCATCTCCCAATTAGAATTGAAACACCTAGGGTCCAGAATCTAAATGCAGTTACAAATTGGTTTCATGGACGAATTTCCATTGAAATTTGGCTAGACTATTGCCTATTAAATGTGAGAGAGAGAGAGAGAGAGAGAAAAAAAGGAAAAAGTTTCTTCTGCATAATCGCTTAAACGAAAGAAAGAAATAAAATATTCTACAAAAACGTAGAATCTCTTACTCAGAAAAGTTATACAATATTTAATAAACTATTTCATTACTTAGAACTTCCCTGTGAATATCTCTTTTAAGGTTGCACCAATAACTTCAGCAACTCCGCCTCCGGTACACCTCACCACAATCTCCAACTCTTTGCCTATATCGTCAGTTGCTCTAACTTTTACCAAAACCCCGTAGTTAGATTTCTGCGTGTGCAATATACCTGCAGCTGTAACAAAAATGGGGCTTTCCGGCGAATCAGGGGAAGACTGCACAATAGCCAACCCGACTCTGGCTAACAACCGAGAAATATTGGATGCGTTGTGACGGTGTGTTAAGACTGCATGATGTATGGACTCACCTTGTTGTAAACCTAGCATTTGGCTGATCTGCTGCCATCTCCTTTCAAACTCGTCCACGGTGGCTAATGCAGTTGGGGTTATAGTCTTCAGCAACAATACCGGGAACTTCAAATTCAACTGGTTGAAAGAACCACCACACATATACGTCATTGATAATATAGGGCTCTCGTTGTTTTCAATTACGTTTCTAACCTTAATCTCGATGTCCATCTGCGTCTTGTCTGTAATTACAGGTTCCGGAATATGATTTATATGCAAGGTGTAGTTTGGATCTTGAATGTTGGCTAATGATTCTAGATTAAGAACCGTGAATCCGGAAATCTTCTTGCCAATCGTTTTTTGGGCGTTGTTGATTATAATGAATTTCAAAGTCAACTCGCTTGTGTTCTTAATTATCCGGTAGGTGATCTTTATCAACTGATCTTCATAAAAAATACCTGCATCAAAATGCAACATCCTATGGTAACCCGCGTACCAATTCGGACTCAAAATTGGGTTGGAAGGTCCAGAAGTTGCCTTCTGTGTAGAATTTGTTTCAGAAAATGGGTTGCTCTCGATCGTGGTGTTCGCCTCACCCCCTTCCTCAATAATAGTGCTTGTACCAGGTTTGCTTTTGATATTTTTCGCCATCACCATTGATCTAGAACGGTTGAGACCAACAATTCGGTTGAGACTTCCGAGTCTGTTCATTAAAGGATTTTCAATTTTATTGTCAAATGCAGGGAATGGTTTGATTACGTTCTTCGCAAGCGCGAAGTCCGACTGTAATGTTACCAATTTCAAATATTCAAATGCTCGAGTTTGTATTTCCAAATCAATTGACTGCGTTTCAATCTCAAACAAATCAACAATATTTGGCACAAAAAGTGCGTCGGGGAATTTGACGAGGAACTTCAAAAACGTGGTCAACAACATTGCTCGAGTCAACAATGACACCTTGAAATATGAGTCAAACAATAATTGGAATTGGTTATGTATGTTCAAATCCTCGATATCGTTAACTTGTTCTCCATACTCTCCTAATACAAACGACGCGACCTTGATTAAACTCTCTGACAATGGTTGTGGTGGCAGTGCTTGTGTTTGTGCTGGTTGTAATTGCAGTTGACCGGTCTCTTGAGGATTGAAGGGTCTTCGTAACAAGTTGATAATCATTTTACACGTCTTCTTCTGTAAATCCCCATTATTCACCACAATTTGAACAATTCTCTCCCAAACTTCGTTTGTCATAAACCCAATACCGTTGGAGTTGCTGCCACCACCGATAGATAGCAATTTAAGCATTGTCGTAACGTACCACGTCGAATCAGTCGCATATTTTTCTGCCATAACGGCAACCTTAATAGCCAACTCGGACTTTAATTGGAAATCGGCCAATGGGAAATATTCCAACAACAGGGTAATAATCACATTGTAGTTGTCAATTGTACAAATGGTATAAACCAAGTCCAATGCCTTCCGGCGAACAGAAATATCCTTATCACGTAACAATTTCATAATAACATTCAAGGTCTCATCAAATTTGTCTTTGGATGCAAGGTAATTGATATTTGATCTTGCTGTTAGTTTGATCAACGCGTCCAAGGATAAATATCTGGTGTTTGTTTCAGTGGAACTCAACAACATAACCAACGCATTCAGTGCCCCATGGATCGCCTCTGGTGATGCTTCCAAAAATACTGCTAGTGAGACAGCTTGGAATAATATCGAACTCTGTGAGTTCCTGTTCGGTAATCCTTTGATCGGTTGGGACGCGTTCTGAATAGACTTGGCAACGACTTGACGTAACTCGTTGATTGTGTTTTCGTCAAGTTGATTGAGCGTTAACACCTGTGATCCGTGTTTATCAACTAATAGAAACAATTGTTCGACGAATTGCAATAATTTCACAATCAACCAAGGTGCAGGGGAATCGTAGTAATAATCCACTGGCGGGCACTGTCCATCTATAACAATCAGACTGAGTTTTCGTGATACACCAGGAACAACAGATTTGACAAATTGGGGATTCAATGTTAAAACGTATTGCAATAATGGGATACATGAAATGACGTTTGCAAAATCCTTTTCATTAATAAGTTTCAATAATCTAGGAACCCAATTGCTGTTGGTTATGATGACTTCCGGGTACAATCTCAATAATGCCTTTAACGCCAAATTGCCCTTTCTTTTGACGATTGGTTTTGAAATAGGGGATATCACTGCGGAATACACCATGTCAATCAACTGCAACCATTCTGGGGAATTGGGATCGGACTCTTTAACTGATACAGTATCTGAATCGCCGACATTGAAGCGAGACGCGATGAATTCAATTGCTAAGCAATTATGCTCCTCGTTGTTGCTTTGTAAATCCCGTACGAGATCAGCCTGGACTTGTTCCAATACATAGTTCAAATGCTCTTTGCAAGAAACTTTTTTCAATTTATTCGTTGAGTTTTCATTATCCAACAATATTGATACAGCCAAGTATCCTAATTTCTTCTCCGAATACACGTTCGATCGGAACAATTCAAATGCTTCTTTCAATCCAAAGTCAACCACTTCGTGGCTTCCAAGTAGGTTTATATAAAGCAATTTACAGACGTATTTCTTTTTTTGGTATCCGTTTAAATTGGATTTGAATTTTGATCTGATGTTGTTGATTTCCAAATTGATCTTCTTCTCTTCCTCATCTTGATCCTTCGAGTTACGAAGATCAACTATGAATTGGGTCAACCCCTTCATCAGGCTCTTTGGTTGGCTTT
This sequence comes from Candida frijolesensis, assembly GCA_030557105.1. NCBI lineage: Eukaryota > Fungi > Ascomycota > Pichiomycetes > Serinales > Debaryomycetaceae > Candida > Candida frijolesensis. The sequence goes on along the minus strand of JAKTVH010000056.1, from coordinate 25,931 downwards.
TCTGTATCTTCGACATCGTTTGGTTTTGCGGTTCGACTTGGGCTGTGTGTTTTTAGCCTAAGCTAAACGGAGTGAGAGTTTGTGAAAAAAAAAAAAAAAAATTAAAAAATAAAAAATAGTAAAATTCCCGATCCCTCCTGATCGTCGTGATAGAGCGAAGCTCTCATAGCGACTGTCACGGGGAGACAAAGAATTTTGGCACCTGTCACTTTGATAGTATGATTTCTTAATGTCCATAGAATAATCAAAGGCATAATGTTGTGTAGGTTCGATTTGGATGTATTTTAATTGTGCATACTATATTTCTAGACAAGCGTATAGGGGAAATCCTGTTTATTCCACAAAACCACAAGGAACTCAAACAACGTCTTATGATACTATCTTTGGTCTAGACCGAAAGAGCATTGGTTGATCATATATTTATGAGTTGATAATTAAACTTCGTGAACGACAGAGTAACATATGCAAACCTTAAGTAACACTGGGTAACCTAATAGGGAACTCTTTAACTGTACCACGGTTCGCCTTACACCCGACCGCCACAAAGCTTTTTTTTTTTTCTTTTAGCCGGCTCTTGCGCTCTGATAGCAACCATGCCAGCCCATACCCGTAAAAAACGGGTGATAAGGTTATGAAACAGGTATAACTCCCAGTGACTTTTGCGAAAAGTTAACATATTAATTCTTAGTAATTGCTATTTGGTTCAACAAGTACAAACTAACCTTACCAATACCTATTCGTATTTTCATTCTATTCTGTTTGCACATACCCTGCTACAAATGACAAATTGGAAAACAATTGCGGTCGCCTTATTGCTAGCTAGTATCGTACTGGTCAAGTACATATCTACCGGAATTGCTGCTGTTAGTTGTTCTTGTTTCATTATTTCGTATCTCAGCAACAACCCACTTGGAAACGGTTCTGGCCCCACATGCGGTGCAGCAGTCGTTGTTAATATCCTAAATAACGTCCTTGATCAAAATATCTTGCAAGATGAAAGAAACATAACTGGAGGTATTAGGAAGGTGCTATTCGGCGAGTCTGATGAAATTATCATTGATGTTCAGGAATGAACCAGTTGTTGAAGCAAACTCCCCATACATGATAACCAAACAAAATAACACTATGATACCCCCATTTAGTTCAAATACAAAAGGTTTTAATAGGTTAGATGAACATGGGTACTGTTACAGGACCCAATTGATTGTAGTATCTTCACAAATTCTATGAATAATCACGTGAACAGTTTATTCCACGTGACTTTGAAGGTCGTGCAACAATCCAATTTTTCACTTTCTCACTTTCTCGTTTTTATTGGTCAAATCTGTTTCTCTAGTTCGGTAACCCAGAGTTCATACAGAGTGGGAAGAAAAAAAAAAAAACTTCAAGGCAAAAGATTGAGAGGAATACCATCTTGAACAACACTTGCATAAACCACACCAACAATGTCCTCAGTTGCCAAACAAGCTGCCAAGAAAGTCGACGTCAACAGACTCATCAATGGTTTGGGATTAACCGGATCCACTGCCGCATCCTTGACTGCCTTCAAAAAGAGACACGACGATGCCAAAAAACAATACCTAGACTTATCCAGTGAATCAACTGACATTGACTTTTCCCATTATAGATCTGTTTTAAAGAATTCTAAAGTTGTTGATGAAATTGAAAAAGCCATTCAAGGTTTCAAACCAGTCACTGTTGATGTTTCCAAAAACTTGAAGAATATTGAGATTTTCGAACAAAAGGCTGTTGAAAACGCCAAATTGACTGAAAAATCCGTCCTTGAAGAAATCCAAGTCTTACAAAAGACCTTGAAAGAAATCGAAAGTGCTAGACCATTTGATCAATTGACCGTCAATGATGTTGCTGCTGCTTCTGACTTGGACGAAAAAGTCACCTACATGGTTAAGAACGCCAAATGGGATGTTCCAGGTTATAAAGAAAAATTCGGTGATTTGTCTGCCATGTAAGAAGGTTAATAGCCATATTTTTGTCTATTATTATATATATTCATAAAATTCATAAAAGATTTTATTTACTGTTATTTACTTGTTTGTTTCTTGATTATGTCAATCTCTTTGTCTTTACCAACATGCAAGGCTATGTCAAACAGTTTTATGAATGGTATGGGGAGTTTTGTAAACCTTTGGAGCTCGTCTTGAGGCTTGTAAGCATATGTCCCTAATATGCCACAATTGAATTCTATATCATAGGACGTGACAATACATGTGCATTTGTATTTGGTACTAATTTTATTAAGCAAATATGATAGACTATTGTAGTAATGTTCATGCGATATACTTTGGTTGTAGTTTGAAAACCCCAATTTCTTGTAGTTATACTTATCAAGAGCTTTTAAGGCGAAATAGAACGCAGATATGCTATGTACAATGATGAAGCTAAATTCAGTGTCCAAGAATTTCTGAACATATTTCGATTGGTCATCACAATTGTACAAATCCTCAAGGATTTTTATGGTTTCCGGAAATGACTGGGTTGAGATCCAATGATTGAAAGACTTCCTGATTGCGTCGTTATCCATGCATGAAATCACAAGAGTGGAGGAGTTGTTCTTTCGTAGTCGTGGTAAAACTTGTTGGTTAAAGGATGACTTGTTGGGGTACAATAGTAAACATGATTGTCCTGGGGATAATTTAACCGACTCCTTGTCAAATGGTTGTAACGTGATATCTGGAAACTGTATATGATCTATTAAGCTAGACTGTTTCATCAATTTCGATATTACAAGTAGAATTCGAGTTACGTTCAGTGGTTGCCACGCGATTGCGGATCAAAAAGTTTCTTACACCCAAAAAATCAAATCAGAGATATAATTTTCATTCATATATTCAAGGCAGACAGACAGACACTTACAGAGATCCAGAAGGTATACATTAAACAATAATGCAAAAGGAGGATAAAGAAAAAAATTTTTTTTATGAGATAACATAATATGCCCACTTCTAACACTCGATCAATTCAACCACATCTAAGGTGACTGGATGGCATTGGAAAGCAATTGGTGCATCGTACAAATTATAGAAATTGCCAGAAGCACATTGGTAGAATTTAGTGGAATCACCTAAGGCTAATTGACCTTCTTTAGTAACTGACCAGCCAGCAGCAAAAATGGCACCATGTTGTGGGGTTGGACCGTCAAATTGGAATTGATGGCCAGAAACAATACATCCAATTCTGTTATCGGAATCCCGTAATATTCCATTGGTCAATGTCATTCTTAAAGTGGCATTGGTATAACAGGCAACTGAGTAAACTGGAGAGACAAATTCATCATCGTGTATTGGACCTTCATGTTTCCAATCGTCTTTGTAACGGTGGTGGTGTTCCTCATTGTAATCCTTATGGCCATGTTTATTCTTGTTATTACCTTTCTTTTTATGATGTCTATCGTCTTCATCATGATGATCTCTGTCGTGGTCATGGCCTCCGTCATGGTGATCTCTGTCATGGTGATCTCTATCGTGATGATCCTTTTCGTGGCCATCATCGATGTGACCTCTATCAATGTCTTCATAAACTTCTTCTACTGTTTCAACACCACGTCCATCATCAGCAAAATCTTTGTAATGCTTTGAGCCGTCGTGATCTCCCATTTGTTCAACTTCTTCCTGGTCTTGACCTTGAACTTGAACTTGTACTTGTTCTTCCACCTGGTCTTCTCTCTTTCTCTTTCTAGTTACTTCTTTCAATATAAAATCATCCTCGTCATTTTGGTGGTGTTTATCTTGGTGGTTTCCATCATGATAGTCAACACCATCCTGATGCTTGTCTTGATCACCATGGTGTTTGTCACCTTCATAATACTTTTCACTCTCCCTGGTGTCACCTTTTTCTTCCCAGTGTTTAGGTTTGTCTTCGGGACAATCTTCATCTTTGAAATCATAGCCATTTTGAACTTGACCATCATGGATTTGAACAATGACATCTTTGGTTTTAGTTGGTTTTGGAGCAGCAGTGACGATTGAGGTGACAAAACTGGTAGTTATACTTCTTTCAATTTTAGAAACCACTGGTTCTTCATAATCACCTTCATCATTGATAACATAAGGATTAACAACAATTCCGAAAGTGAATGGTAACGTATCAAAACTTCCTGGTAATTTAGCACAATCTGGTCTTAAAACTGTCCAGTCTTCATTATTTGCTGGAACATAATAGGCGTCACTTGGTAATAATTTGTTTAATATGGATAACACGAATAACAACTGTAACATAGTAGGAATGGTAGTAAGGATGGAATTGATTATTGTATTGATATCTAATAATCAAGAAGGTGAAAAAGGAGAAATATTAAAAAAAAAGAAAAATATTCTGTTTATGAGATTTTATTTTAGCTATTTATAGATAGCTGCAAAAAAAAAAGATTACAGAGAAAAAAAAAATTATGCTTATAGTGCCGGTAACAATCGTTGCAAAATTTATTTATATGTGCAGAACATAACTAAATGTTACACATACTACCTTGAGAACACTACATTAGCAACAACAAGATGGCCACACTTTGTTGAATTGAATATACTCAGGTAGGTACATCAACGATTTGATTTGTCAAAGCTCTGGTGAAGGCGGTATCTGAAGATAGAGCTAATCTTATGGATATAAGTGTTAAACTAAATCGTCACACAAGAGCAGTATTAGATTTGTGATATGCTAGATCGTTGTTTTGTTTCTCTCAGGTATGATTGAAACTGATTTATTTGTAGTATGTGCACAACATTAATTGCATTAGAGAAAGATATTCCACTCTTTTGGTAAAACCTATTCCTCCAGATCTATAATACATTAACGCAAATAAACTCAGCTATGAACAAGAACAATTGTAAACTCTTTTATATTTTATTGAGTCATGGCGCTTATTCTGATCAATGAATATTCGTTCTAACAACTGTTTGATTTTTGCATGCCACAACTCTTACCAGATATCGCTCGCTTCCGACATCTAGCTACTCCGTGCTGACAATGTCGCTACTCTAATTTGCTACTGAGAAAAAAAACCAGAGGAGAAAAAAATGGAACAAAAAAAAAAAAAATATCATGAAGCTGAATAATCCACCCACAGCAATCAAACCAGTAGCCAACCATGTTTAGAAGAACCTTACTATCCACTAGAATCGTATGTATAGAACATTTCAACACCTCCGTAATACAAAAATGATTGTTCATCTAACAAAGTATCTTTTCAGTCTCCATTATTCAGACAACAATATAGATTCATCTCCACAGAGTTGAAAGATGCGTTGGACAAAGCAGTTCAATCTTCTCCTGTTGTGTTATTCATGAAAGGAACTCCAGAGTTCCCACAATGTGGATTTTCAAGAGCAACCATTCAAACCTTGGGACAACAAGGGGTTGATCCAGAAAAATTTGCAGCTTATAACGTGTTGGAAGATCCAGAGTTGAGAGAAGGAATAAAAGAATACAGCTCTTGGCCAACTATCCCACAGTTGTACGTGAACGGTGAGTTTGTTGGTGGTTGTGATATTATCATGACCATGGCTAAAGATGGTGAGTTGGCTTCGTTGTTGGAAAGTGCTAATGCTTTGTCGCCTATTGAAAATGAAGAAGTTCAAAGTGCCGACGTTAAACCAAATAGAGAATAAGTGTGTTGTAGAAATGCAAATGCTTGTGTGTTGACTATTGTACATAGGGTTATTTAATAAATGAAAAGTATAAAAATAAAAAAAAAAAAATAAAAAAAATAGATGCCAGAATTGAAGAACCAATGAACTCAAACTTAAACAACACTATTCTTTCTTCTAGCTATCAAGTTTGAGTTGTTCAAGTTGAGTGTGAATTTAAAGTCTCCATTCATACCTGAGATGACTGAAGATGAGCGAGTTTGACATTGCGTGATAGCTTCGCTTTCCAGTGTAGCAGAATTGGTGGTGGAATAACCTTCTTCGTCTTCAACGTCTTCACTAAACAGTTCAGAATAGCGAGGCGAGAAATGGAAAACATTTAAATTGCCAACTTGATCTCCCAACTCAGAGACTTCATCATCAAATTCATCGTCATTGAGTTGACCTATTCTCTCTTCAACATCATCATCGTCCTCGTCATCGTCATCATCCCCATCGTTATCGTTGTCTTCATCACCATCGTCACCTTCATCATCATCATACTTTGGTTTACCAATGTTAAACACGTCTTTGAAATTAACTTCCTTCGGAAATGGGGTTCTAACATATCCACGTTCCGGAACAAATTCCTTTGGCGCTGATTGCTCGCTTTCTTCCTCTTCATCGTCTTCAGCAATATCTTCGATAAAGTAACTTGACGGTTCTTCAAGTTTTTCACTCGTCATGGCAGGATTGTTGAACACCTTTTTAATAGCAAGAGCTCTTGGAGATGAAACAGGTTGATGAATGGTAGGAACTGCTAAACTGTTACCATTATCTTCATCACTAGTAGCGGCAGCATCATAAGTGTGGGGGAAATAATTTCTTGAGAGTTCATCGGCACTGGAATGATTGACGATCCAAGGGTGTTGCCAAATTTCTTCTATAGTGATTCTCTTGTCTGGGTCGATATTCAACATCTTGGAAATCAAATCCTTTGCATCTGTACTTATTTCGTCCCACCATGGCTGTAGAAATGTGAACCTGCCCTGGGTTACGTTGTCAGTTAAAACTTCAATGTTCTCATCATAAAAAGGAGGGAAACCACATAAAATGGTGTACAACACACAGCCCATGGACCAAATGTCAACGGCTTTTGAATATGAATTGTTATTATTAGTGTATATGTTGTTGTTATGGTGGCAGACAAAAACTTCTGGAGCAGTGTAGCCTGTAGTACCACAAGGAGTTTGCGCAATGGTGTTGGTTGCCAACTGTTTAGCCAATCCAAAATCAGCCAACTTTATAATACCTATAGTACCTCCACCAATGCCAGCCTTGAATTCACCTTCGTCTACCTTGTTGACGTCATCGGATTTGCGCAAACTTTTGATAAAGTCCTCTTTTGATCTCATGAAATAAGGAATCTTCTTGAACAATAAATTCTCTGGTTTGATGTCCCTGTGGACTATGTTCAAATTATGCAAGCTTTCAACAGCATTCAACAACTGTTTGAATATATGGGATGACAAGTCTTCGGACAAGTACGTGAACTCCAAGATCTTGTCAAAGATTTCACCACCATTACAATATTCCAAGATCAAAAAGGAGTTGTTTATGCTATCAATATGATCCAACAACTGAATGACATTACCATGGTGGTTAATTCTCTTCATGATATTGACTTCATGTTTGATGTTTCGCAATTGTTTCGAGGACAAGTTGGATTTGTTGATGATTTTGATGGCAACAATTGCATTTGTCATCAAGTTAATCGCTTTATACACTACGGAAAAGGCACCTTCTCCCAACACGCTTAACAATTTGAAGTATGGTGGTAACTCGGGATACAAGTTGTTCAACGACGAGTCGATAGTGAACGACGACGTCAGTTTGTCATCTGAGGAGAACAAGGAATCTTCATAGTCGGAAGATCTTGTCGTGGAAGTGTAAAGTGAGTAGTTTGTAGTGGAGCTATCTGTTGAGGATCTAGTAGTCATTATGAAGTGCAATCATAGCTTTGTTCCATTTGATGCAAAGAATCAGAAAAACTATTGGTAAAGAAGAAATAAAACAGAAACAGAAGAACAAATAATCTACGTGAAACTATTGATGTTTTTTTGGATGAAGCAGAGGTTATTGTCGTGGTTATATATATACCGAGAGACTGAGACTGAAAGAGTAACAGAGAGAGAAATAAGAAAAGCAAAATTAAAGGCGATCCTGCATGAAGAGAAAATTTTTTTTTTTATATAGCAAAAGGTTATGTGGGTTGAGGGGAAGATTCTCCTGTGCAGGATTGCATACTGCTACATACAGGAAATATGGCCCAAACTATACACCAAACGATTTAAAAAAAAAAAATAGCCGATTTTGCCTCCCGTGCATAATTATTAGGTAATGTTTTTCTTGGGTTATTTTGTTTTGTCCAAGCAGGGTTGCATCGATTTATTATGTAATTCTCTTACACTCTAACACCAATGACGTAATTGAATCTCATCCACGTGACACATAGCTGCTTAACCAACGTTTGTTTACTTTGACTAACCATAAATATCTCGTGGGAACCAGCATTGTTTCTAGCCAAATGTTTACCTCGTGAAACTAAGATGCTATTTTTATTCGGTCATGCGATTTCAGTTCATTTCATTCCATCTCTCCATGTACGAGTACCAGTAATAGCAACATAGTTATTATATAATACACTGAGTTGTGTTTTGTGTAAGTATTTGATTTGCAGGATAATCAAATGTGGTTATTGTTCTGCACTACAAAAAAAAAAAGTTGAACAAGAAAGAACGGGACGGATGTAATCAGAGACTGTGAAAGTTGTTTGTGTAGCTTATTTCCACTATCAAATGGAATTCTGATAGCATGTGGTAGTAGATTGCTATCTTTGCTAATCTACCAAAGCCGAACAAAACGAATCTAAAGCATACAGAAGAAAAGAAAAAAAAAATCACAACCTAGCAATTGATATGAATAGAGGATGACGGAGTTAGATGGTAAAGTATATTCTTAATTACGGGGTTCCTTCTCTTATTGCTCCCACGGATTTCGTTTGCTCCTACAATTTGATAATAATGCTCCTTCGAAGGTTTAAACAGGCACCAGGCTTTAGTAGTACACGTAGGCTTTGTGGTGGTTTGATCTCCTCTGGGTCTATTTGCATTTGTTCCATTGTTGTCTAGTCGACTGATTAATTGGCACAGACAAGTGAAATCAATACCCTAAATTTAAAATTCTCCTATTATCTGTAGAAACAAAAAAAGCAAACAATGTATGTAACATGAGTTAAAAAGAGAAACAAACAACAACAACAAAAAATACAGTGAAAATCTCTACTCCGCCTTTTCGTCTGCTTTTTCATCTCTTCCTGCCTCTGTGGCTCTATCTCCAGCTGACAACACCGTTTGCATTCGGCTTGTTTGTATGGGGTTGGTTGCATGAAAATTGTGAAAAGAAAAGAGGTTTGGGGGCAAAAATGGGGATAAGCTAAGTCATGAGTTTAAACTTGTTTCCCCTATTTTTAGCTTTGCTTTTGTAGAGTAACTTGACTCAATGATTGCAAAAGCAAAAACATAAACAAATACCGGCTACCAGAGAACAGATTTTCTCGATTGATTTATCGATTTGTTTGTGTGTGTGTGTACGTGTTTTTTGTTAGAAAAAAAAAAATATCTAAAATCATCCCACTGTTACCTTCCGTTTGTTCCATGAATTATCGTTTGCTGTATAGAACCACCTTTTCTCTCAGGAGGATGACACAAAGAAAATGAAACATTCACGAGTGCTGATTTAGTCTGCACTAATTAAATCTTGTGGGGGAACTGCTATGTCATGGATGGCTTTGAATCCCTTGGGCAGTACTTGTCTACTTATCAATGCCTCTCGCATATTGTTGTTTTTTTTTTATTACGCAAGATAGTGGTTAGCATTGTTGAGCTTTTATCTATTGTAATCTGAGAAATAGAATTCTATTGTCTTACACTGGGGTAGGAGCACAGAAAACTGACGTCGATTATCCCTATTCGGAAAGCTTGAGATATACGGGTCATTTATTGTCATTGAAAAGACCAGATAGCCCCACCAGATTGTGCAAGAAAATATGAGCCAATTAGAAAGACGTTTTCCAATCGGTGAGGTCATCGTCACAATGTTTCGGGTCACAGAGCATCATCAAACGTACAACATACTGTTTCAGGAAGTGGTGTGGCTCACCAATAATTCTTTTTTTTTTTTGGTTGCTCCTGTGCCTGTGCCTCCCTACTTGGGTTAACAAGACTACTCTTTGTTAAATAGCAGCCTTTCTTCTCCTCGTTGCAACTCGATATCATCATTCACGGCTGTTTAGTCTCCGTATATGCCGTATATCTTCCCCCATTGCATTACAACCCACGTGTTCCAAATCAGAGGGGATTGGCGATGACTTGTGTTAGCTTACTGTTTTTGAAAATGAATCTCACACTATCGTCATAATTTAGTCACGTGTTTTGTGTGTGCAAAATAAAGGTATTCCCAAACTGGAAATCAACCACGCCGCAGCATCGAGTAGTAAGTCTGGAAAAAAAAAATTACATAATGAAAACTATGAGGGCTGGGATCACATACGTCTTTGTAATCAAACCACTGAACCATGTCTGAAGAAGAGTTGAACAGAAAGAAGAAAAGAAAGGTGTACTCTTCTCCATCAGTTAATGTTGATTATGCCTTGATTGAGCAAGTCAACCAGATAACTGCTGCCAAAACTCCAGAGATTCAATCTTTACTACCATTTATAGAATCTGGCAGCTTAACCAAATTACTATCCATTTGGTCGTATTATTCTTCGACAAATGATTTGAATCACTTGATCGATATCTCAAGTAAGATATCACGGATCACATGGCATATTCTCGAACTTCGAGATGAATTGTTACACGTTAAACAAATCATTATCGACACCTACAAAAACATATTGAATAATCATGAAAAAATCATATATCGAGCATTAACGAATATGAAACCATCCTTAACTAATACCAATATCAGAATATTGAATAATATAATAAGCTTTGATTACGTGATTGTACAAGAGTTTTTAAATTCATTTGATTTGACACTTAATGTATTACCCAAATTACTAGAACCAAAGAAATTCGAATTGGAAAATAAAGAAATCAACGACGAATTCTCCATCAGAAGTAATTTCTTAAGATTTTGGTTTAATTTGTGTTCAAATGTGAATTATATCACTCGCCAAGATTTGTTAATTGGTAATTTCAAAATAGTAAAGAATATTTGGAAGTTCTTGAATTATGATTCAATTGACTCAATCAAGAATACACTCAAATTTATCGATACAAAGATACTACAAGAAGCCAATTTCAGAAGATCATTGAAGTGTAAGATTTTAAATGAAGGGTTCATGGTTAAGTTATCAGCGTTGTTTGCTAAGTTTGCTGACGATAACAAGGAGTTTATCGAATTTATAGATAAATTGGCTACTGATTCCAAACATGGATTGGTTTTCCCCAATGATAAGTTATGGCAAAAGGAATCAGATTTGGGGGTCTCCATTGATGTCAACAACAAGCATTTCAAAGTAGCGAACAAATTGTTATACACCTTGGTGACAAGTTTAAAGCCACATGAATCAAATGCCCAATTACAATTTGTTGTCAGAATTTTAGCCAATTGTCAAGAGTTAATCCCTCCATATATGAACTGGTTAGTTCAGCATGGTGGTGGTTACCATGATCCTTCGTTGACTTCGTGGTGGATAGCTTATACCTTGTTGTATTCGAATGCATTGCAAATACCATTGCCAAAATTTACTGCAAATACCGAATACCTTAAATTTGATGCAAAATTGATTTATGAAAACTTGGTGTTTGCTCCACTTTCCAAAAATGCATTGACGAATGGGTTGGAAAGTGCAAAGAAAGCTTTGATTACTCAATTGACTTTACAAATTATTTTGTACATATTGAAGAAATTGGAATCTGTGTTGGAGATTGTAAAGTCTGATGTTAGACAAGAATTGATCGATCTTGTTTTTAATCAATTGCCAGATTTGACAAGCATTTCCCAAGCATTCTTAAACCACGAATCTTCTAAGATTATCAAATTAACTGCATTGACAATTGTTTCCAAATATGAAAAATTGTTACCATCATTAAACACCAACTCCATCCAGAAAATAGTATCAAGTGGTATCTCATCCATTTTAAATAATACCAACATATCATCCTACCAATTGACATTGTTAGATTTATACATGCAGATTCAAAAGAATCAAGATTTCAAGTGGTGGAATAAATTGAATAATTCAAGTAATTCCTTTTTCACCTCGTTAATCAAGTTATGTGCCCAATCCAACATAAATCAATCATTCACATTGAAAATATATCAATTATTGAATAAGTTGTGTATGGATAAGATGGTATTTAACGATGAACTATTGGTGACACCAATCATGGCATTGATATATTCTTTGGATTTGGAAGTTGACGATAGAATTTGGAATATGTTGGATGAAACAATTTCAAGAATCGTTAGGACTCCTTATAAGTATCTCGATTTGTCACACAAGCTGTACAATGATACAAGTATTTTTGTTGTTGCGATGATTGAGCAATTCAAGTTCACTTTAAACAAGGGCGAATCAAACGATGGAAATATCAAATGGTTATTCAATTTCATCCAATACTTGGTTCTCATAGGTGAATCTAAGTCTGCCTTGTTAGACTTGGTCAAACAGTTGGATATTGATACTTCTGAACTTGAAAAGATATTACAATTTGATGAATCTTCTTTAATTGAATCAAGAGATGCATCGATAATGGATATTGTTTTAAGTTATTCCACCGACAGTTTAATTAAAAAGAGCAACGTCTTGGAGAAAAAAGTTATATCATCGAATTTGGATTTCTTAGCTGGGTTATTACTTGTAGATACAATCATCGAACAAGATAAACACGCAGGTAAATTACTTGAAACTATTTATTCCAAATTTTGGTCGTTCCTTATGAATTCAAGCATTGAAGCAGTTCGTTATTTCACATCTCAAAAAACATGGGCAAAGTTGTTCAGCAAGAATACCGAAGACTCCAAGATTGCATTGAATTTGTACAATCAGATCTTAATTAGTTTACCAAACGTTGAAGGTGAATGTGGGAACCTTAGTAAGTTTTTGTTTACAAAATATTTACAAGGTGATTCTCAATTCGAACAATTTATTTGGATTCTCAGTGATTCACAAATATCAGAATTATTGGAAAGTGATATTCAAAATGATGACATTTTCATGGATGTTGTCGCTACTGGTATTTCGAGAAAGAACTACTCGTTGGCATATGACCAATTCCAAAGAGTATACAACTTTGAACTGCCACGAAGAAATGACATTCTTGAAAAATTAATTGATTCAAATCTGATGGCTTCATGGACTGAAACTCAATTGAATGAGCTTATTAAAAATATTTCTTCCAACCAAAAGGATTACTTTATGATTCACAACCTTGCTAAAAAGTCCCCATCTATTGTTCTAAAATTGTTGAATCTGGGAAAGATTAACGACGATTATTTGAATTGTTTAATAGGGTATTCTTTGGCACAACTGAAAGTGACTATTCCTGAAGAATTCCTCACAAAGATTTCTTCCATTGTAATTTCTAGAGTTGCGGCAAGTGACTTGGGTGAATTATCTTGGAGTCAGGCTTTGACCATCTTGTCATTAACTAATACCATTCCTGATGAAATTGCAAACAAAGTATTTAAGTCAATTGATTTAAAACAATCTTTCATTCCTGAATTTGTTTCCTTCATATCAAAATGTTCAAATAGTCCAGAGTTAACTTCTTGGTTGCACAAGTCTATGCTTTATATCACAAGAAAATTTGCTGAGTCGTCAAGCCTATCTTCGGAGTTTAACAATTTTTTGACAGTCATTGGTGATTACATATTGAAGTGCAATATTTGGTCGTTGGTTCCATCAAATGTGTTAAACACTCAAATTGAAGTTATTCTTAATTCCAAATGGTCTAAAGATGAAGAGTATTTACAATATATCGTCAAATTGATAACCATTGCACCAAAGCAAAAAATCGATTATGAAAAATTGTTCCAAATTTCATTGAACATGAGTAATTTGAAAAATTTCCCAACTGCTGAAAACACCAAGATGAGATATTTCTCCGCTGTGATTTTGTACGTGCTTTTCAACTTTGATCATCTGAAATTGTCCAATTTGAAAAACTTGGAGTTGTTATTGGATGTCTATTTGGGTAGTAATCGTGCTGAGGATTTGTTTATTAAGTCGATGTTGATCAAGATTGAATCCAAAATATCAATCAGTTGGTTAACCAAGGTTATCAACTGGGAATTCCTGGAAGAGTTGGTTGATAATGATGTTGAATTGGTTGGTCAAGAAAGATTGATTAGCAACAATAACGGTAGCCTTACAGTTTGTATAAACAAGGGATTCATTAAGAATTCATTGAATCAACAACAATTGGAATTACCTGATTTTACTAAAGGTTCCAAAATGTTTGGTCAATTGGAAGGTTTTTACCAATTGGGTTCTTTGATTCCGGTCAATTCGTTGAGTTATGATTTTGAATTTTTGTTGATGATTATTTTGAACAACGAAGAATTATTGAAATACAGTAAAGATGAAGATGGTGTTCCAAGTTATACTTTCAACATTAAGAATTTGATTGAAACTGGAATCTTGCAATTTATCATCATCACCTTATCCTCGGGAAATGCCAATATTAAATCCATATCGACAGTTATTCTCAATAAGATTTTAAACTCCATTGATCAAGATGCCTCGTTCAAAGATAAAAACGTTTATAAGGTTTATTTATCAAGCACATTATTCACAATGTCCAAAAATCAAACCATCCCCCATTTGGTCTGGTACATTTGGTCTGAATTGATTCCTATTTTATCCAACCCTGGACATTTCTTATATGAGAGAACATTCAGATATGTATTATCCACCCCATATTTGAAACATTACGAGATCCCATTGTACAATTTGATTACCAATCCCAAGGATAATGATAATGAATGGTACTATAGGGAATTGAATTGGTTAATTGAAAATATCACCAATGGGATAATAACCCAACAGGATATTTCCGTGCTTAAAAATGCATCGATACTTGAAAATTTCTTGAATTTGATCAATTCGAAATATGCCAATATCAAATTGAAAATATCGATTTTGAAATTGATTTATAAAATAACACAAATCGATCAAGGTTCTGATTTGTTGATTACTCGATTTGGTGCATTGTGTGATCTTGAATTAATCATTGGTCAATTGAATAATAATGGTTCTGTGGTTGATGAACAAATGAAGGTTAATATCGATGAAATTATTGTTAATTTAGCACTTGGTGTCAGATCAAGTAAGAGAGTGAGAAACTGGACGCATGATGAATTTGATAATAACTTGAAAAGAATTCATAAAAGTATTCAAATAGATTAGATAAACGTATAGATATTTGTAATATAGAATTCGGCTATATTGTCTATGTATCACATGTATTTATATCACGTGTAAAATTTGAACTGAATTTTTGATTTTGTTCCGTTTAGTTCGAAAGAAAAACATCCAGCCCTGCGTTACGACTCCCCCAATTTAAATTGTTTCTCAAGTTTCTAGTTACGACCTTTCAACTTTCTGCAAATTCAGACCAATAATGAGTGTATGTATCACAGCGGCTATCATTCCCATTAAATCTTGAATATAACAACTAACATAGTATTTAGCTTGGAAGATTAACCCATTACGCGATTGATTTAGTTTTGATATCGGTGATTCTTGCTGGTATACATAGAAACACCGGTTTACAATTTGATACGAATAATTTTTCCCTGCTTGATATTAGAAGATGGTTTGGTAAATATTTGGCATTTGGTGAAGCATGTTATGATAGAATTGTTAAATTGTTGAAAATTTCTGGATATTTCAAACAAACCACCATTTTGGATTATTTGAAACAAGAAATTAACGATGAATCTGGTAGAGGATTAGGTGACAAAAAGTCAAGTTAGGAAAGTTTATGATGGTTTTATTTTATTTATTTTTATCGTTTTTTTTTTGGATATAGGATTGGTAACTAGTTAATTGAAAATTTGATGTAAATTAGACAGATGGATTTTGTGGCAAACAACAAGAAAAAAAAAAAGAGAATGAAAACTTTATGAACACTTTGATTGTTGAATGGAGGTATTTAAAAAAAAATACAATTTCGTATGGTGGTACGTTCATTAAGCACCAATTGATCATTAAGTCATTTGATTTCATGAGAACAGGAAATGAATGTATATCGATCAGAGTGATCAAATATTGAAAAATCACAGGTCTCACCAACTTTTTCTTCTGGAGACAAATGAATCTAGAGATGCATGAAATCAAATTATCTTTATCATTGCTTTGATTTCAAGAAACAGGGTTCAAACATTGAAACTAACACGTACATAGATCCAATCATGAAACTTTACGATAAGTTCAAAAAGGCAATTCTTGAAGAACAACAAGAGGATGTGGAGCAGACTACTACATACATCAACACATTCACACCCAAGAAGTTGGCCCAGTTAGGTTTGGGAATAATTAATTTACAAATCGCCAATATTCGTACTGGGCTAGGTGGTAAGACCATATTAGAATTACAATTGGATCCGGGATTTTCAGCCACCGATGAGATCAACACGTCGACTTTACGAACTGGAGACATTGTGAGATTATCCAAAATGACATCATCAAGCAAGTCGGAGAAGAAACTGAAGAAAGATCAAGAAGAGTTGGGTTCAGATGGGATAGATGCTGTTGTATTAAAAGTCACATCGCAGACCATTTCAATTTCAGTTGATGAATCAAATGATGATACAAAAGTGTTGCAGTACTACAACAACACCAACGATCAAAACTCAAGAATGTGGTTGGTCAAATTGACAAATTCGATAACATACAAACGAATGCTTACATCTATGGATAAAGTCAATCAACTTGAAGACAAAAACGACATTCATAGGATATTGTTGGGTGAATCAAAGTACATTCCAAAACCAGCAGGCAATCTCAAATTGGAATTCATGAACCAACAATTGAATGATTCGCAAAAGCAAGCCATCGATTTTGCAATTAACAAGTCTAACATAACTATTATCCACGGACCTCCGGGTACTGGGAAAACATATACATTGATAGAACTAATACAGCAGTTGACCAATAATTTGGGTGAGAAAGTGTTGGTTTGTGGACCATCCAACATCTCAGTTGATACCATATTGGAAAGACTTCACGATAAATATAAAAAGCCAGAGAAGTTAATCAGAATGGGTCATCCAGCTAGATTGTTACCTGGCAATTTGGCTCATTCGTTAGAGATATTATCCAAGAGCTACGGACATGATGTGATTAAGGATATCGAGAAAGACATACAAAGTACTTTGTCCCAGATCAGAAAATGTAAACGATATGGAGAAAGAAAAGCTTTATATCAAGAATTGAAATTATTGAAAAGGGAACTAAGACAAAGAGAAAAGAAAATTGTACTGGAATTGTTACAACAGAGTCAAGTGGTTATTTCGACATTACATGGTGCTGGATCGTATGATTTGAAAGGTGTTTCATTTGATACGATAATCATTGATGAAGTGTCACAATCTTTAGAACCACAGTGCTGGATACCGTTGTTATTGACTAGCAATTTCAAAAGGTTGGTAATCGCTGGAGATAACATGCAATTGCCGCCAACTATTAAGTGTAAGAAAAATGAAGAATTTCTAGGTACCACACTATTTGACAGACTAGTTAAGCAAGGAGATGGTAATAGTTTTAAAAAGTTGTTGAATGTGCAATATAGAATGAATCATAGCATTATGGAGTTTCCAAGTTTGCAATTATACGACAACAAATTGCTCTGTGACTCGTCTGTTAAAGACATCAGCTTACTTGATTTACCTGGGGTTGAAGATAATGAGGTGACCAATATCAAGTGTATGTGGTATGATACTCAAGGTGGTGAGTTTCCAGAACAAATAAACGAATCGATTGAAGGTGGGGATTCAAAGTATAATGAAATGGAAATCTTGATAGTTGAAAGGCATTTAGAGAAGTTGCTTGTTTCAGGAGTGAAACCACAGGATATTGGGATAATCTCTCCTTACGCTGCACAAGTCCAATTGTTGAAAAAGAAGGTTATTCCAGAAGTCGAGGTTCACACTGTTGATGGATTTCAGGGACGAGAAAAGGAGGTTATAATACTTTCATTGGTTAGATCCAATGAGATGAAGGAGATTGGGTTTTTGAGTGAACAACGAAGATTGAATGTTGCAATTACCAGACCCAAACGACACTTGTGCATAGTAGGTGATCTAGAACTTTTGAATCAAGGGGGAGGTCAAGGCAAGGATTCGTTTTTGGAAAAATGGTGCAAATACGTTGAAGATGGTGAAGGAAAGGAGCCATACGAAATTGAGTATCCGGATTTAAGTGATTACTTAGAGAATTAAGAGCTGATCAGTCCACTTTTTCCTTTATTCCTTTCAATAACCCATTGCCTTTTAACGAAGCAAGGACAATCTAATATAGGTTTAGCAATTAGTCGCCTTAATTAGTTCACACACACGCGTAACCCTTTTTTTTTTTTCCTAATATAGAGTTTGCAAATCTTGGCGATCTAGGACATAAATTAATTGCTTGGGGGAAAATATATATACTTGTTGTGAATACTACTCACGTGTCTTTGTGCCAATGTAGTGTGCGCCTACCAGTTAAGAAGCTCAGAAAAAAATGAGCGCGTTCTGTTACAATTACACAAAGCCATCAGAAAAAAAAAATAACAACAATACATTTTGCAATCACTGATCGAAAATTGCTCTTTGAAACCAGGCACTGGTTCGTAACCAGGAGAGACCACAAATAGACATTGTCAAGTATCGAGAGTGATGAGATTATTCGTCTCCTTGGGATTTCTTTGTCGCTTTGCAAATCAGAAGATCATTGGTGATGAGGGGGGTCAATGAGGTTGTCCATTATATTGACAAAACTTGGAAGATTTTTGTGCCAATAACAAAAATTATTTTTGCATTTTCTATTTTCTTGGTTTCCCCAATTCGTTCAAAATATGGTTTAAATAGATTGTCAAAAGAAAATACAATACTAGTCGAATAATGACAGAAAATAACTGTTTACTGTTTGTCACTTT